>PVIR01007417.1:0-60764 GCA_004026965.1 Petromus typicus | reverse complement strand
CCATTCTCACTTGTACTTCTGTTCTCAGCGACCCTGGGCCTGCTCATTCATGGCCTCTGCGAGATACGTTAGTTTTCTCCTCTTGAAAATTACTTGACCCCATAGTTGTTTCTTGTAGCTCATGAACTTTCCAATGCTGATTTTAAAATAATTCTTGACCCTGAACAGAAAGATAAGGAAGAGGAAAAGTCCAGCTTTTAAAGTGAGGAATTATGGTTTAGGGTCAAGAACAAACCCACCTAGAGTCTCATGCACTGAGGTTAGGCTTTGGGACCATTGTGGATCTTGGTATCTTTGGATCATGGGCTCATCCCTTCTCTCTGCTTCCTGCTGCCATGCTGTGAACAGCTTACTTCCACATGGCTTTGGATATCACCATGAGCCAAAATAAATTTTTCTCCTTTAAACTGTAGGTATTAGGTATTATGTCCCCATGATAAGAAAGTGACTCAGACAGAGAGCTCTTCTGCTACCAAGAAATGCAAATCTTCTAGAAGTGGTTTTTGGAAAGGTAGACCCTGCCTGTGACACTCTATCAGTCTTGTGGGAGAGACCATGCTCGGCTTTACTGTAGGGCCAGCGTGGATGGCTACACCCTCTTCCCTCACACCCCTGCCCCGGGGAGGTGGCTGCTATATCACCCTAGCTGAACACTGCATGGTGAGCCAACCTTGCACCCTGTATAGTGTGCACCAGAGAGGTCATGGTTCAGCGTCCAGCTCTGCACCTGGAGGCTGTCCTTCCTGAGCTGTTTCTGGCTATTGCAGTAGACCCAGGCCCTCTCCTGGCCCTATCCTGCGTCTTGGTGCCTGTGCGTTGTGCCTGCTGTCCCCCAGCATCGGCCTCTTGGCTGTGGACAGATCCACGCTCCTGTGTCACTGTCCAGTCCACGGCTCTTTTCTCTGAGTGCTGTGTGAATACCCAGCCCCTCCAGCCTAGTCCTCCTGAACACAAAAAGATGGCAGTGCAGAAATAGAGGACAGGGGCAGGATCTGCTTTCTCTGCTTCATGTCCAAAAGCATTTGAGACCCATTCTTCAGGCCGGTGGGCATTCAAGTGGCTGTGTATATAAAGATGCCTTGGGTTTAATCTCCTTTGGGTGTTGGTGGGTGGGGAGCAGATCATCAGCTGCAGCGCTCACGCATGCTGGCACGTGGCAGGACCAGCCATGTCCCCACCATGCTGACTCCAACTTCCCTGGCGCCTCCCTCTCATGCTAATTACTAAGCAAATTAATCTCTCTAGAAGGTCCAAATTGTGTGAGTTCTTTTTTCTCTATTCCAGAAACAAAAACTGGGCTTCTATCCATTCAGCTAATCATATTATATTTCACAGTTGGACTTTTCAGGCAATTATCATAATTATTGGAACTTTTCTTCTTATAGAAAGCTGGAAGTTTCTCCCAGAGTTGCATTTGCATGGACATGCAGTTGAGATGTGGGTGGCGAGCACATGTGTGGGGCGATGCTGAGCCGGGCAGTGCTTGCGCTGACTGTCAGAGACTAAACGAATCTGAAATCAAATGCAGAGAAAGCCAGCATCAGAGAGTAACCTGGGCTTGGTGTCCAGGCTGGCAGATGCCTCCTGGCTCAGAGGGCCACCATGGAGCGACTCTCAGAGGATCTGTTTTCTGTTGAAGCAGAAGGATGAGGAGGAAAGTGAAAGGGGATGGGGGGATGGAAGAGTAAACTCATCTCTGGTGAATTATATGCTACTTCATTTGGTCTGAGAAATAGCCCAGCCCGCCTCTATTATATGTCCATTGTATCTATCAAACCTTTTAAGGAGTGATGCTCATATAATTAATACTAAGCATTAAACTATAACATTGAAGGAGCAATTGCCTAATTCTCAAGAAAATTTAAATTTATGACCTGCACCCGAGATAAAATGAATACTAAAGGGACGGAGAAGAAACCCTGCAGAAGATAAATAGAAAGCCAAGTGGGATATTGACTTGATCCTTCTCCAGTGCAGGGTAATTTGGCTTCTAAAGTGAGTTAGATCATAATAAATTAAATTTAGATTTCTGCACATCAGTTAAATAACTCCCAAGACAGAATCCCAGTGAGGAGGCGAGGTGATAATACATGGAGGAAATATTAAAATGAGGATCTGATCTAATAATCCATAATTGATGTGCTGTCCCTTGGTGAGGGAGAAGGATTTTCTGGTTTTGCTTTGTTGTGAGCCCAGGCAAGCAGTGCGTTAGCTTTGCCCTCCTGCCTTGGAGCTTGGCCTGCCCCCTGGGGGATCTCACCAATAGTTGTTCTTTTCTTGTGGGCAGGATATAATGTTAGCTGTGTTGAAGCCAGCATTATGTTGTCCTTTCTCCCTCTGTTGCCTTCTCTGAGGAAAAGTAAGGACACTCTTTGCTGGGTGGACACGAGAGGACTGCAGAGATGAGCAGTTACTCTTATATTTCTTCAAGGTCATTGACAGGAAGGAGAGAGTCCCTAAGGTTGAAGGGAACATCTATTGATTTAGAAGGAACAAGAATTTAAAAGTTGAAAATCGGAGATGGGGTCTCAGTCGTGAACCCTGGTGATAGGATTCTGTGGAAGTTGTTGGCTTCCTCTAACCTTAGTTTTCTCATTTATGAAATGGTAACAATATAACTAGCCTGCCCACTTTATAAGAGTAATTAATAATAGTAAGATATCCAGGTGAAATACGTTGCATATTATAAATATTTGTTTGACTCTTGGGGCATTGGATTTTCCCTGTGGTACTTTTCTACAAAAGTTCTGTTTGGTTCTTTATAACTTTGTATTTTGTTCATTCTTTTTTTTTTTTTTTTTTTTTTTTTTTTTTTTTTTTTTTTTTTTTTTTTTTTTTTTTTGAGACAGGGTCTCGCTTTGTAGTTCAGGCTGGCCCTGAGCTCAGCCTCCAACTCACATCACAGCAATCCTCCTGCCTCTGCCTCCCGAGTGCTGGGATTACAGGCGTGAGCCACCACGCCCGGCACTGTGCTATGTGGTACTGGTTGCTGCTGGGCGTGAGTCTCCATGCCCAGTATGGTATGTGGTTACCGGGGATTGAACCCAGGTCCTTATGCTTGCAAGACAGGCACCGGAACTACTGAGCTAACTCCCCGGCCCTGTGTTTTGTTCATTCTTAATTTTTACTCCGCACTTTGAACATTCTGCTTACATTTATGGTGTTGTGTTTGATAATTACTGTGTCTGAAATCTTTGGAGGAGCTGTTTAGCATTATCACTGATTCTTACCTTAGTGACTTGTTTCCTGTGTACCTGGTGATTTTTTATTGTGATTTCATTTTTTGATGAACCTTGTGGGAGTTGTGAGGTTTAAATTGGAAACATTTTCCTCCAGATAGATTTATACTTGCTATTCCTGGGATAGGCACGCAGCCCACTGCAACCACGACTGTGTCTTTTTTTTTTTTTAATTGAATTCTTCATTGATACATTTTATATGCACATTACAATCACAACCAACATTGGGAATTTGTACCAGTATATGACATGAGTTAATTCTCATTTTCACCCATTCCCCTACCCACCCTATAAGCCCCCACCCCTATATACATATGCTTTCTTTCTTTTTTTAACATCATATTTTTTCTTTTCTCTCATTACTTAGCTCAACCCTTTTCCCTTTGAACATTTCCTATTTCACAATATCTATCATACATTCTAGAACTCATTTACATCTTCAGATTCTCACACCAGAGAAAAGATATGGTATTTACATATCTGTGATTTTTTTTTAATTTTACTTATGAGTATGTCCTTAAGGTATGTCCATTTGAATATAAATGACTCAAACGTATGGTTTTTTGTGGCATAGTAATACTCCATTTTATTAAAAAAAAAAAATCCCACATCTTGATCTAGTCTCCAGTTGGTGGGCATTTGGGTCGTTTCCAAGATTTAGCTATCACGAACTAAGCTGCTATGAACATGGGTGCATATATGTTACTATGATCTGATTCTTCTAATTCTTTCATGTATATTCCTAGTAGAGGAATAGCAAGGTCCAATGAGACTTCTAATCCTAGTTTTTTTGAGGAATCTCCACACTGGTTGCACCAGTCTACATTCCCACCAACAGTGGAAAAGTGTTCTTTCCTCCTCACAGCCTTGCCAGCATTTATTGCTGGTTAATTTCATAATAGCAGCTGTTCTTTGTGGAATAAGATGAAATTTCAGTGTTGTTTTCATCTGCATCTCTTGAATGACCAGTGATGTTGAGCATTTTTTATATGCTTACTGGCTGCCTTTACTTCTTCTGAAAAGTGTCTGTTCATTTCAGATGCCCATTTTTTAATTCAATCTTTAAATTGGAGGGGTGATTTTTTTTTAAAGCTGTTTATATATTCTACATAATATCCTTTTGTACGAGAAACAGCTAGTAAAGATTTTTTTCCCATATTGTTGGTTGTCTTTTCACTCTGCTGGTGGTTTCTTTTGTTGTGCAGAAGCTTGTTCATAGGCTGAGAGCCCATTTGTTGATTCCTTCTGCTAGTTTGTGTCCTATAGAGGATTTGTTCATAAAGTCTTTTCCTAAGCCAATGTCTCTAAGAGTTTTACCTAACCTGTTTTCCAGTAGGTTTAGTATTTCTGTTTTAATGTTTAGGTCTGTAATCCACTTTGATTTTAGTTTAGTACATGGTGAAAGAGATAGGTCTAGCTTTAATCTTTAGCAGGTTAAAGCCCAGCTTTTCCAGCACCATTTGTTAAAGAAGCTGTCTTTCCTCCATTAAGGATATTTGACTCCTTTGTCAAAAATGAGGTGGTTTAGTATTTCTAGAGTTGTTCCTGGGTCTTCTAATCTATTCCACTGGTCCTTGGGTCTGTTATTTGCCCATACCATGCAGTTTTTATCAGAGTGGCTTTGTAGTGTAGTTTCAAGTTGGGGATCATAAGAGCCCACACATACCATGTCCTTATTGCTTGGAATTACTTTTGCTGTTCTAGGTCTTTTGTGGTTCCAGATGAATTTTTGGATTATTTTCTCTAGTTCTGTGAAGTATGGTGTTGAGATTTCAATTGGAATTGCACTGAATCTGTATAGTAGTCGTGGGAGTATAGCCATTTTGATGATGTTGGTTCTTCCTACCAATGAACAAGAGATGTATTTCTATTTTCTGGTGTCATCTTCTATCTCCTTTTTCAGAGTACTGTAGTTTTCAGAGTAGAGGTCTTTCACTTCCTTTGTTAGATTTATTCCTAGGTATTTCATTTTTTTTGGATGCTATTGTGGAAGGGCTTGACTCCCCAATTTCTCTCTCAGAGAGTCTCTTGTTTGTGTGAGCACTGACCTTGTGTCCAGCTATGTTACTAAATTTGGTGATTAAGTCTAGCAGTCTTTTGATTGAGATTTTAGGATCTTCTATGTAGAATATCATATCATCAGCAAATAATGACAATTGAACTTCTTCCTTCCCTATCTTTACTCCTTTTACTCCTTCTCTTGCCTAATTGCTGTGGCTAGTGTTTCCAATACTACAATGAGCAGAAGTGGTGAGAGTGGACATCCTTGTCTTTTTCTGATCTTAGTGTGAAAGGTTTCAGTTTTTGACCATTTAGAATGATACTAGCTTTTGGCTTCTCATAAATAGCTTTTATTAATTTGAGATAAAGTCCATCTGTAAGGTTTTGATCATGAATGGATGTTAGATTTTGTTGAATACTTTTTCTGCATCTATTGAGATGATATATGGTTTTTGTCCTTGAGTCTGTTAATATAACACATTACATTTATTGATTTATATGTTGAACCTTCCTTGCATCCCTGAGATGAATCCACCTTTGTCAGCGTGTACGATCTTCTTGATGATTCTCTGTATTCTGTTTGCCAATATCTTATTGAGGGGTTTTCCATCAATGTTTATTAGAGAGATTGCCCTGCAGTCCTCTTTTTTGGTTGGGTCTTTCTCTGCTTTTGGAATCAAGGTAATGGTTGCTTCCAGGAATGAATTTGGAAGTACTACTTCCCTTTCAATTTCATTAAAGAGTCTAGGAAGTAGTAACATTAACTCTTCTTTAAAAGTTTTGTAGGATTCAGCAGTAAAGCCATCAATCAAGAGCAGGGCTTTTCTTGGTTGGCGGAGTTTTTAAATTACATTTTCAATTTCACAGATTGATATTGGGATGTTTAACATTTTTATACCTTCTTCGTTCAACTTTGGTAGTTCATATGTGTCTAGGAATCTATTCATTTCTTCTATGTTTTTCCTCTTATTGGAGTACAAATTTTTAAACTAGGTGTTTATTACTCTATGGACTTCCACTGGCCCTGTGATAAGTTTCCCCTTCTCATTCCTGATAGCATGGATTCAAGCCTTTTCCTTTCTTTGTTTGATAAAGTTGGCTAAGGATCTGTCAATTTTGTTTATCCTTTCAAAGAACCAACTCTTCAATATATTGATATTCTGTATCATTCTCTTAGTCTCCATTGTATTAATTTCAGCTCTGATTCTTTTAATTTCCTCTATCGTATAAGCTTTGGGTTTGTCTTTTTCCTCATTTTTTAGTAACTTGAGGTTCAGCATTAGATTTTTTAATTTGAGCTTGCTCTGTTTTCCAGGCAAAGGAGTTCACTGCTATGAATTTCTATCATAGAACTGCTTTCATTGTGTCCAGTAAATTCCTGTATGTTGTACTGGGGTTATCATTTAATTGGAAAAAATGTTTAATTTCTTCTATGACCCACTGTTTGTTCAGCAGAGTGTTGTTCAGTTTCCATGTGTTTGTGAGGATCTTGGGATTTCTTGTGCTATTCAGCTCTAATTTCAAGGCACTATGGTTTGACAGATACAGGGGATAACTTTAGTTCCTTTGCATTTGCCTAAACCTGTTCTATGAACTAGAATGTGGTCTGTTTTGGAGAATCATCCATGAGCAGCTGAGAAGAACGTATATTCCATCTTTGTGGGGTGAAGTACTTTGTAGGCATCTATTAAATCCATTTGTTCAAAAGTTTGGTTTAGCTCAAGAATTTCCTTATTGCTTTTTTATCCAGTCAATCTGTCTATTTGTGACAGGGAGGTATTGAAGTCCCCTACTATTGTATTAGTGCTTATCTGGTTTTTCATATCCATTAATATTTGTTTTCTTTAGTTGAATGGATTAGAATTTGGTACATAAATGTTTTTGTTTGTTATTTCTCTTGAATTGTTCCCTATACAAGAATATAGTGGTCTTCTTTGTCTCTCTTAATCAGTTTTGATTTGAAACCTGTTTTCTCTGCAAACAGGAAAGCCACTCTTGCTTTTTCTCCAGTTTCCTGTTGCATGGAGAATTGTTTTCCATCCCTTTTCTTTCAGTCTGTGACTTTCATTCTGAATTAGGTGTGTTTGTTATATGAAGCAGATTGTAAGATTTTTCTCCTTGATCCATTTTGCCAGTCTGTGTCTTTTAATTGGCACATTGAGTTCATTGACATTAATGGTTATGACTGATATGGACAGACTTAGAGCTGTCATGTTTTCCTTTTCTTGGCTCTTTCATTTTCTATTGCCTTTTTCCATTTAGTTTCTTCTTTGGCCCAGTGGGTTCACTCTGTTGGGTCTGATGGGTTTGTAATGGTCATTGTTTTTTTTTTTTTTTTCCAAGATACTCTTTAGAATGTTTTGGAGTGCAGGTTTTGTATTTGTGAAGTTTTTAAGGTGTTCTTTGTCATGGAAGTATCTTATTTCCTTGTCACTTTTGAAAGATAGTTTTTCAGGATGCACCAATCTAGGTTAAAGGTTGTTTTCTTCCAAGGATGGAAACACTTCTCTCCAGGTTCTCTTGTGTGGACTGTTTGCGTTCAAAAGTCTGCTGTAATCCTTATGGGCTTCCTTTTGTATATGGTTTTATTCTTGTCTCTAACTGCTTTCAGTATTTTCTTCTTTTTCTATGTATCTGGAACCTTGATGATTATATGCTGAAATATAGAAAATTTTAATATCACGTCTAATTTAAAGTTCTGTATGCCTCATTTATTTGTATGTCCAATTGTTTTTCCTTTTCCTGTGGAATTTTCTGTCATTACATCTGTGAACAGTTTTGTTTATGTCTTTTGCACTGTATCCTGCTTTCTCAGTGATTCCCATCAGCCTTATGTTATTCTTCTTTGAACTGTCTAGGAGCTGTTGGATTGATTTTTCCCTTGCCATTTTCTGTAAATTATGTCTTTCCTGTTCATTGGCTGTTATCTAGGTCTGAAATTTCATTCCTAGCTTCATCCTACTTCACAAACTTTCATTCTTGTTTTTAATCACTTGGAATTATTTTTGAAGTTGTTTAAAAGCTTCCATTGCTTTTGTTATTTCAGATTCTATCATGCCCATTATCTTTTCTTTAGCATGACTAATCATCTCATTCTCTGTGGACAGATTCTCTGTTTTCATCTCAGAGGACAGTTCCAATTTTCATTTTACTAGATCTGCTTTTGTTACCTTCTCAGAGTCCTGGTGATTGAGCTTCAGTTTGTTCCATATCTCTTTTCCCTCAATTTCCCTGTATTGGTGATCTTTGCTTCTGGATTTTAAAATTTTTTCTTATTTCGATTTCTTTGTTGTTGCTGATGTTATCCATTTAATTCCTTACCTGGTGTCTGGGCAATGCTTGTTTCAAGTCTCTTTCTTTCTAATATTTGGATCCCTTAGGAAATGTCTACTTCCTGTGTTTTCCTCCTTGGATCTATAATAACCCATAAGAATTCTCAGTTTTGGCACACCATGGGAGGTATTTGAACAGAACAATCACATTATCTTTGTTGACATAATACAGTCAGTATCATCAACAGTATCAAACACAATAAAGGAAAAGAAAAGCTTTGGCAATTGCTATTCTGAAATCTTTAACCTCATAAGTTACCTCTGTGACCATTTGCCAAAATTTAGTATTAATCAGAAATATGTTTATAACATACAGATCCTTAAAAGTAGCTGTAGTACCCTTTGGGAATGAAAGGTCACTGGAGAGTTGGGAAGGTAGGAAGATAGAAGGAGAATGAAAGATTAGAAATAGGGTTATAGGATTTATAAAGATTACATAGACCTCAAGAACCATATAGATGCCAGAGGACAACAGAAGGTAAAGGGACATACATAAGATAGTACCAAGTGAGAAACATAGGACTACTAGAGACTTTGTACACCCTCTTATAATAATACAGAAAGAGAAATTAGAGAAAATTGAAACCCTTATATGTCAGTACTGATTTTGACTGGAAGACAGGAGAGGGTGAGGGAACAAGAGAAGAATAGGGGAACCAGTTAGCAAGAGGCAAACAGGAAACTATTTTTCCCCTTCTATAAAGATGAGATCAGTTGAGAGGAGAGAAAACTACAAAGTTGGACAGATTCAGTACAAGCAGAGTAGAGAAATGAAAAATAATAGTTAAGTCAGAGTAAAGAAAGAAAAAGAATAACAACAGCAACAAAATCTACAACAACAATATATAAAGCTAAGAACATTAGTTGCAAAGAGATAGCTGTCATCCTTTGTCTAGGGCCTGAGTTGAGCTCAGAGCCCCTACAGATTTGACCTCTGCAAGAGTCCAGGATCTTGCAGGTGGATCTGACTCCACCAACTCACCAGTGACTGTAGTCCCAACAAGATTCCCTCACCCTTCTAGTGATTGTTTGCATCGATGTGGTTAATTGGGTGGAGGAACTAACTGAAGGCCTCTATCTAGGTTCCAGTACTACAGCTGCACTTACTCAGTGTTCACAGAGAAGCAGGTGGGGTCTTTGGAGGCTCTTTTCCATATAACAGTTGTGTCCAGTTTGGCCCACAAAGAAATGGAGATTCCAAGGCCTTCTGGTCTCTCCCTGGTCATAGAAGAGCTGGTCTGCTCTGAATGGATAGGAAGCAGATAGAAGCCTGGTATAGGGAGCTGGAGGCTGTAGTCCTGGACTCTGCAGCTGTCTTGCAACCAGCTCAGTATGGCTTTGAGATGGACACTTGATGGTTCTGTGAACTGAGCTAAATCATAGATCTTTCCCATGCCTCAACTTCCTTACTTGAAAACTCAAGGTATAATTTTCTACAGTACTTCAGCTTTATGAGGGTTTGAAATAACATTGTTCTGAATGTTTATCTAAGGGTGTTTGGGGTTTATATTAATACATAAACTGATGGACTTTGAGTAAAAGAGATTATTCTTCACACTGTGGGTAGGCCTTATCCAATCACTTGAAGGCCTTGGAGACAGACTGATCCCCGCCCAGCCAGAAGGAATTTGGAATTCTGCCAGTGAATGCTACCTTTGGTCTCAAACTGCAAGTCACAATTTCATGAGCCAGCTCCTTGAAAGAAACTAGTTACTCTTTCTTATTCTCCCCCTCCTGCCTGCCCTTTATTCTCTCCCTGTATCTCTCTTTATACACACACACACACACACACACACACACTCACATGTGCGCGCACGCACACAGGCACACACATCCACACAGACAGACAGACAGACAGACAGACAAACTGTTGGTTTTGTTTTACTTGGGGAATAATCAAACAAATGGGAAACAATATTAGTTCTACTAGTGCCATAACTTGAGGCAAGCAGGCACCCTCTAATGCCTGAGGCAGAGCTTTTGGCACAACGTGGTAATGGAGAATGGAATTGTCCGAGGATGAGTGCGGCTCTCTCTTCTCTCACTTTGAATCTAGACAGAAGGACTAGGATACTCAGTCATGTCTGTGTGTATGTGTGGTAGGGGGGAGGTGAGGCAGGACACAGATGGACTTCTCCAAACCCTTGGATGAGGTAGGATCTTGCTTCTAGAGGCAAGCCTGGTGTGTACTTCCTATGTAGGGAAAAGAAGGCCTGCGCATTTGGAGGGGGAAATACATGCTGGAGGGACAGGCCATGACTGTACACCTGGCAGTTCTGCTCACTGGTAAAGCATGCACGGCCCCACAGCAGGTGGGGGTGGGGAGGTGTTAGTCCCTTCGGGAGGTGAAGCCAGGGGCCCTTGGGAGTAGGGTGGAGAGGAGAATGGCTCTTCTGCTGTGGCCTCTGTGGCTGGCTCTGCACCAGATTTAATTTTCTTAGGGGAGAAGTCCTCTGTGGGAACTTCATTGAGTGAAGGAAACTCCAGGACACAGGTGGATTGTAGGAGCAGATGTTGGGGTCTCTGTCCCTTTTCAATAGATGAAGAGGGAAGGGTTCCCATCTTTGAAAATAAAATATGGCACAATTAGTGCCCAGCAAGTGGCAGGTGTGATGACAGGCACAGAACTTTCACAGTTCAGCTTCTTCTGTGAGACCTCGGTGTGAGAGCCGCCATGGAGGTCGGCTGGTGGCTGGTTGGGCTCTGGAGGATGACATCAGCATTTCCCCCTGCACTAGCTATGCCACTGGGTGAGCCCCCTCACCCCTCCACCCCACCCTTCCTGCAAAGATGGGGTGTGTGAGGAGCCTGTGACGATATATGTGCACATATGAGGTATGAAATGCAGTGTCCTTTTAGACATACTTTTGCTGTTAGTGAATACCTCTGATGCAGCGGTAGGAAAGCCCAACCTTTAGGGCAGCCTGTGCCCCTAAAGGGGTCTCGGTGCAGTGGTCGGTGAGCAGGCACACTCTGTACACTGACATGCTGAAGGCAATAGGCCCTGCTGAGGAAGCCTTCCACTGCCTGTGTGTGTGACTGCTCTTGCCAGCCTGGCTGCTGCCTGCTGGGGCTGTCTGGGTCCAGAATTCCAGCTGACTTTTCACAGCACCTCCTCCCAGGAGGAGGCTTCTGTCAGGGCTGTGGGGTGACCTCAGTTACCCTGACACGAGCAGAGGACAAGTGGTGTTATATCTCCTCTTTCCAGCCCCTTCCCATTGTCCTGCCCCCCCCCCTCCGCCCCAGCAGATGACTGGACCCCTCAGTGGCACCCAGCAGAGCCCCCTCTGGGCGTCAGGTTGAATCACTGAGGTCACTTCCCAGTTGGCCTCTGTAGCACATCTCCCTCGACTCCCACCCCACACATGTGGCCAGAGACCAGTGTCTCTCTGACATCTGCTCCCACAATCCACCTGTGTTCTGGAGTTTCCTTCACTCATGACTGCTTCGCAGTCCACATTCCAGCCTCCATTCTCAAGCTACCCACTCCCTAAACAGAGGCTTCGTCCCTGGACTTGCTGCCTGTGGTGAAGAACTTTGTACCAGTGTGGACTTGGCTGGACCACAGGGTGCTCAGACACTTGGTCTGGGTTCTTCTGGGAGGGTTAGAGATATGTTCTGGGATGAGACCTACACACACACACACACACACACACACACACACACACACACACACACACACACACACACACTCTGATACACACACGTTGGGAGCCTGCAGTGGGCAGATCACCTCCCATCGTGGTTGGGTGCCACCTAGTCCCAAGGGGCAGATAGAACTGTGATACTGGGGGGTGGGGATGCTTCTTCCTGGCTGCCTTTGAACCCCCTTCCTCTTATCTTTTTTTTTTTTTTTAGGTTTTTTGAGACAGGGTCTCGCTTTGTGGTTTAGGCTGGCCCTGAGCTCAGCCTCAAACTCACATCACAATCCTCCTGCCTCTGCCTCCCGAGTGCTGGGATTACAGGCGTGAGCCACCATGCCCGGCACTGTGCTATGTGGTACTGGTTGCTGCTGGGTGTGGGTCTCCATGCCCAGTATTGTTATGTGCTTACCGGGGAATCGAACCCGGGCCCTTGCGCTTGCAAGACAGGCGCCGGAACCACTGAGCTAACTCCCCGGCCCCCTTCCTCTTATCTTTCGACTCAATCAGAGAAATGTGAGCTCTTTCTGGGTCTCTAGTATGATCATGGGACACATGTCAGACTCCATAATCACATGAGCCAACCATGCCTGTTCTCTTCCTATACAAATTTAATCATGCACACATGCACACCCACAGGCACCCTGTTGACCCTGTTACTCTAGCGCTGAGTAGCATCTGCCTTTTCTCCAGCTTTTTGCTGCACACTCCCACATCTCTTAAAATAAAAGTCACTTCTCACCCCTTAAAGTCTAAATCATTTGTCATCTCACCCAAGAAGCCGTCCCTGTTTCCTTCACTGTGCTGCACCTTCACAGCACTGCCATTGACCTCCTGGGATCAGCTTCACCTTCCGGAGAGTACAGGATCTCCAGGGTGTCGCCCCCAATGCTGTGTCCCTTTGCATCCAAGAGCCCTTTATCCTCCTCCCTCTTCCTAGCCTGGAGCACCAGAAAGCTCACAACATATTTCAGAAATTACAGTGAATTGAATTTGCCTGAGCCAGTGGGAAACAGCTCTGTGGCCCTTCCCACAAGGACAGGATGTCAGGGAGGCCCTGGGATGTTGTTCCAGCCAGAGGTGACAGATGTCAGGCTGTGACATCGCACAGTGCAGGCCTGGAGCTTCACACTTCCACCCCCCCCCCATGTTCTGAAGCAACAGTATCACCAGATGCTAATAAAATCAATTATTGGATAAAAATCACTAGTTCCAGAGCTTCATTTTGTGCGATTAGCGGAAGAAGGCTGTTTCAGAAGGAGATAACAAAGAGGGAGAGAGATCAATTATGGGATAAGGTCACATGGTGCCTGAGATATACATGCAGATGGGCCTGGCCCCTCTACCTGCCGCAGGGGCTGAGTGTCTGCTGTGTCTGCCGAGCCTGCCTGGGCTTTCCCACCAAGCCTCTACGTGCAGGGATAGTTTGTCTTGTTCTGCTGGACCAGTGGCTTTCTGCTCCCTTAAAGAGACTTGGGCGGTGGGAGACACTTGCATGACAATTGGGAGAAGTGACATGTGGATGAGCAGCCGGGCCCAGGACAGCAAAACCCACTGGTAAGATTCCTAGAGACTCGGCATTTGTGATTAGATGAGCCTGAAAGGCCTAAGCTTTTTTGAATACACCTGCTGTCCCCCTGGGGAGAGATAACATCCCTTGGGAGGTGGGTGCCCAGGTCAGGAATGGCAGTCCTGCAGACTGAGTACTGCATGTCTGTTTGCTGTGGATGGGACAGCTGAGATCTCTGGGTTCTGGTGAGGAGTCAACTTCTTGCTGTTCTGAGGGTCTCCGCTTCTTGCCAGTGAAAGACCTCAGACAGGCCAGGAACCTTACTGGAGCCACCTCTCCCCTGCCCAGCCCAACCCAGAGGGTCTTAGTGAATATAAGTACAGGAAGAATCTTCCATGTCCATATTCAAATGCACGTAGCCAATCTCCTACCTTGATCTCCCATGATGCCTCTCTAAGTAGGCACAAGTTCTTGGGTTGAAGGAAAAAATGACTCTGGGGAATCTGGTAGGCAGCACAGTGTTAGAGATGGATGTCTACTCCTTGTTGCTGCCACAACAGAGGTAGAGATGATAAGAGATCATCTTATGATAAGGTAGAGATCGCATATCTGCTCTGTGTTGGCCGCTATGTCAGGAGTGCTCCAGTTGTCCTGGAGAGATGTCCCATGGGGTCAGGATACTGGAATTTGAATCTCAGTGCTCCCGCTTCCTAATTGTGAGGTCTCAGGTGAGGTACTCCCCCGCAGAAGCTGTTTTCTCATCTGTATGATGGGAAGAGGAGCAGTTCCATTTCATAATGCTGGGAGAATTACATGAGTCTGGGTCCTGGAGCAGAGCCCAGAATGTAACACCCAGTAAATGGCAGCAGCAGTCTTGTTCTTGTTGTGTTTATTACAGCAGCTGATGGGTTTGTTAATGCTCTGTCTCTGGCTTCGTTGTTGAGCACAATGTCACTAGAATGAGCCTGGCCTCTGTGCTCTGTGCTGGTAAGTAGATAGGCGGCAAGCAGAGTGGGGGCCACTCTCACAGACTTTCTGTTGGTGTCACGCACGCAGCCTTCGGATGCTGACTGGGACGACCTATGGGAGCAGTTTGACGAGCGACGGTATCTGAATGCCAAGAAGTGGCGTGTTGGTGATGACCCCTACAAGCTGTATGCTTTCAACCAGAGAGAGAGCGAGCGGATCTCCAGCAATCGTGCCGTCCCGGACACTCGCCATCAAAGGTACTCCCTCCTTCTCCCGGGCTGTCACTCTACCCTCCCTGCAGTCCGGACAGACCCACAACTGGCTGGATTTGAGGGCCCACCGTGTGTAGTGGCTGGTGCTAAGACTTGGCACAGGGAGACTCGCTGCTGATTGCCACACACATTCCAAAGCACGCACCCCACCCCCCCGTAGAGCACTGGAGGGAATGAGAGGACACTCCCCCCACCAGATGACACTTGCTGTGAACTCATGGAATCCTCAAAATGCTCTGCTGTAGCTGCTTTCCCTTAGTAGATCCCCATGTCCCTGTTTGCTTTCAAAGTGAGGGAGGGCAGGATGGATGCACCAGAAGTCAGGTTGGTGTCTGTCGACACTGGGACAGGCCTTTCCTGTGATGGCCTTGTGCATCTTACATGATGAGGAGAAGCTGAGGGGCTTTGTTGCCATTGGTTCCCTAATCTACTTGCCGAGGGGCCCCTTCACACAGCCTCCCTTCAGTCACATACCTTTAGCGGGCAGCAGGAACTGGATCCAATAGAAAACATTCTTTCCCAGCACTAAGAAGTTCTGTGAAGACCCTTTGTCACACAACCAGCCATTCGTGGAGGGAGGGCAGCCATTGAGCTTCCTGCAGAGGCCTGAGCAAGCAAGGAGTCCACCTCAGGCACTCCCCTCCCACCTCCTGGCCTTCACCCCAGGGAGCAGTGTGGGCGTACTTCCTGTCTGCTACAGGAAACTGACTTTGCACTAGCCTCGAACAACAGGATGGCCATTGGAAGGAGTGGGCTTTGTTAAAGGTATTGTGTGTTGAGAAATTAAGCTGTATATGTGCTTCCATCTGTGATGCCCACTCTGTGGAAACTGGGGTTCATGTGCTGCAGGGAAGTAGGAATTTCCATGACTTAAGAGACTGATTGCTCTGGTGCTACTTAAGTTAGGTTTATAGGGAAGCTTGTGGACTTAGTTTCTCCTAGGTCGCATAGCTCAGAAACCTTGTGTCCTCTGAAGGCCTTCAACTTTGTTAATTACCGTCACTCCCAAAAGGAGCTGGAGTCTTGACTGACCCCAAAATATATTATGGGTATGAACTGGATGATGTTCTGGCTTTTCCTGTCCCTGACAGTC
Organism: Petromus typicus; assembly: GCA_004026965.1. Lineage (NCBI taxonomy): Eukaryota > Metazoa > Chordata > Mammalia > Rodentia > Petromuridae > Petromus > Petromus typicus. Next base: position 44,707 of record PVIR01007417.1, on the reverse strand, counting down.
TGTGAATACTGTATAATTGCCCCTAAGGTACCATGAAACTTTTCTTTATTGACAGTGCCTGCCTCCCCCTACAGCCAGAGACCCAGGGCATGGGCCATACATACCTCTTCCCTTATGCTGGCCTAAAAGCCCCAAAGTTAGAGTTTTATTAAAACTCCTCTTGTTATTCCTATTTCAGTTCCCCAGGACTTACCCTGCCCCGTGGCATGTGAGAGAGTTGTATTTAAATGTCAGGTCCTTTTATTTCTCTGAGCAGAGAGGAGGCTCAGAAGTCCTACTGGGTCTCAGGCAGGTGGTCCCTCCCTTGTCCAGAGTCCAGATGCCCAATAAGACCTTTTGGAGGCACTGGAGGACCCCCCTCCTTAGCCAGGAAAGCAGCTGGTGCACCAGGGGAGAGGGGTCCAAGAGACACCTGAGACTGGTCCCTACAGAAAGGAGGTACTGTGAGCTCACCAAGCAGGGAGTCACCTGGGGTGCTGCAAGCAGAACTGACTCTTGCATACTCATACCTCTCTGATCTGAGAGCAGAGACGAAAGCGTTTTAGGGGCCAGATACACATGCAGCGGTAAGCGAGAAGAACTGTGCCTGTCCTCAAGGAGCCCAGCTCCCCAGCTCAGCCCTGGGCTTTGCAGAGAGCCTCTTGGGCTCTGTGACCTGCTGGGAGTGCAGCAGAAGCGGCAGAGGGGATTTAGACAGAATGAGACACCCTTTGGGGAGACAAAAGGGAAACTGTATCAGCCATATGTCTGCCTCAGGGCAACAGCCTGGCCCCGCAGGAGCTTCGATGGTGTTACACAAAGATTTTCAGGCTTATGGAACTCAAAATGAGTAGAAAAAACGTAGGACAAGGAGCAGGTACCTGGAACCACCCACCACCTGGGGGCATTGAGGTGTCAGGCTCTAACCATGAGAGGTCCCCACAGGATCCACTGTCCCTGGGATACATTTGGTGAGGTTCTGCTGCCCATGATGTTACCCTGTGGCAAGGAGGACTCCAAAGGCTGCTGGCATAGCCGTGTGTTCTCCCTCTGATGAGCCTTATGCTTAGTCCCTTTCTGGGTACGTGATCTCCCTTGTCCTGTCCTTGGTTCAAGGACTGGGGCCATGAAGCCAGTGTCACCGGCTTCATACTCTGTGACTCCAGGCTCCTAGCTGTACGCTGACTCCATCCAGATGCAGAGCCTGGAGCTTGGTGCTTGGGCTGACAGAGCCCTGGGCTCATTTCTGGGCCCTGCGTGCTTTGGTTCTGACCAGCTGTGGCCCCAGTGAGCAGCATCCCATAGACCAAGGATTTTAAGCAGCACCCCGCTGGCTTTGGGGCAGGATAATACTTCCTGTGGAGTTGGTCCAGTGCTTTGTAGGAGTTTAGCAACATCTCTGGCCTCTGTACTAGATGCTAAGAGTGCCCTCACTGCCAAGTTTTGTGTTGTCCTGTGTCCCCGAGGAGACAGAATTAGAGTGAAGATCATCACTGTGAGTCTGGCCCTACTTTTTACGTGCTTATCAGAAATGAAATTGAAGAATGCATTACCATCCCTGTCACCAGCAATGGGTCAGAGCCAAATCCTCTCAGTAGAGGTAGAGGGAAGCCCAGGTTAGGACCTGGACTCCAGCTGTGTCATAAGATGAACCTGAGCACCACACCGAGGAAGTACTAGAAGCTCAAGAACCAAGCGGAGCTGTTAAGAGGATCACAAAGTTGTTGGGTGTCATGGGCAAGGGGTACATAGAGGTTCAGAGACAGGCTCCACACCAGAGAAATGGGGGTGAGTGGGATCGGAAGTCTCTGGAAGTTCCGGTGAACCCTTTGGAGCTTGCAGTGATAAAAGTAGCCTGCTGCAGCATGTGTACCAAAGGCTGGTCACCACTGGCCTATAGTGTGGAGTGTTAGTCGTAAGTATTGCAGGTCTTAGTAGTTCTTGATTTAAACTTACGGGTGTACTGAGGGAGCTTTCTAAAAAAGCTGATACCCAGACTCTAATCAGCTGAAATGTGTCCTTTTTAAGCTCCCAACTGATAGTACTGAGCAGAAAGTATTGAGGACCACTGCTGTAGGTAAGCGCATCTCAAACTCAAATAGGCAAAATCCCACTTCATCTGAGGATCCCGTTCCAGTCAGATTCAGGAGGTCTGGGTTTGGGCCCATGGTTCTGCACACCTTAGAAGCTCCCAGCACAAATGCTACTGGTCTGTGGGTCCTGTGTTGTGCAGCAAGAAAGACTAGTTCCCTACACCAGCCTCACTCAGGAGAGATAGGCACAGTCTCAGTCCACACCAAGAACACTTTAGGGCTAGAGCCCAGCCATCTGGCTTAGCAAGCACTGTAGGTGATACTGACACCTACTCGTGTGGACACTGGAGGACACCTACTCGTGTGGATACTGAGTTTGCTCTGGTGGCTGCTTTTGAGTCCCATAGGACACCCATGGTGGGTGTCAGTTCCTCAGAAAGGCTCAGGGACTGAGTGGAGGGTAGAGGCCCTGGAACAAGGCCACCTGCCTGCCCTATGGCCGCCATACAGCAGCCTTTGGCTTCTGGCCGGGTGACAGGACTTCTGTCTGTGGTCCTGTAGAGGCCTTGTCGTTTCTGGTTCCATCCTGCCCTCTGTCTTTTCTATTCCTTAATCCACAGGATCTATATCCCCCTCCCCCATTCTCTTGGCAGTTGGGGTCACCTCCACTGAGAGGCTGCCACCACTTAGGGCCACCCCTAAGCCCCATGTCTGTTGAGCCACACTGGCCTTCTGGCTCCTACATGGGACCTGTCTCCAGTGATACAGGCGTTGTGTCCACTGGACCACTCTGCTTAGCGTGCCTTGCAGAAATGTCCTACCACTGAGGACGTCACTTGTCCTCTAGCCTTGGTAACACATCAAGCATCTGTTACAGTGCCCGGAGTGTGATCAGAATCCAGTAAACATTTACTGAGCACATGGAAGGGAAAGTAGGAATGCAGAGACCTTGGGCCTCTGTCCCTGACCTGCCTTGCATTCTGAGATGAAGAGAAGAGCTGAGGGAGACCCCTCGTCCTCAACCCCAAGGGACCTCCTTTCAGGAAATAAAAGCAGATCGGAGTTAAAGGAAAAAGGCTTTTTCCCTTAAAGAGTTCTCATTAGTGAAAAGAAAAGAGTGGAGGAACAGTTTGTGGGAGGGGTCTGAGCTTATTAAATTTGCTTCCAATTTTCTTACCACAGTAATTGGATTCTGATTTATTGGACGCATTTGGATGGCGCCTGAAATGGAGAACTATTAGTTGAGCATTAGAGCAGGATCTGCCAAGAGGATGAGAGTTGGAGTGGATTGTTCAGGAATCCAAAGACGCAGTGTGACAGGGTGGGGAAGGAAGCTGTAAAAGTCTTCACCCAACAAACCCCAGTGCCCACTGAACCACCAGAAGGGCCGGCTTACTCTTCTGGCCTCAGGTGGTCAGAGAAGCTCCTGGGCTTACTTTCCCTGTTTGGAGTAGAACAAGAGTAGCCATTTTTTCTCATCTGCTCCATGGCGCCCAGGGTGTTTTGTGGGAGGCAGTCTGCTCTTCTGTACTGTGGGACAGCGGAGGACAGGCAAGCCGTGGAAGCAGGTAGGGCTGGCTGGCTCAGTCCCCTTTCCCAGGGTGTATGGGGCCATGGGTTAAGCAGTGAGGGATGGTGCTTCATGTGGAGAGCAAGGTAGAAACACAGGTGGGTCCCCACTCATGTGCCCTGCAGGGTTAGCCACCAGCCTGGCCACCCCACCCCTAACCTCCACATGACATGATTTCCAGCTTGGGACAGGCGTGTCTCTGCAGTGGCCCACCCTCCTCATCCCCAGCACAGGCCAGGTGAGGTGGGGGGCGGGGGAACCAGAGGAGCCCTTAGTACATCCCCACCCCTCCCTGGGCTTACTCTTCTCATCTGTAATGAGATAAGAGTGTGCACAACGCTGAAGTTATCATTCCACAAGGAGTCACTATACAATTGTGGATGGACGTGCGCTTCTGCTCTTTGCTGTCTTGGTCCAGATGTACCGTGCCACCCTGCTCCCCACAACTGAGTGGAGCCATGGGCATCCTAGTGCCAACTTTCCTCGAGGCCTAGAGTTTAAACCCTCTGTTTCCAGGTCACTGTGGGATCACAAGGATGAACCAGATGTGGCTATCACCACATCTCTGTATATCACCCTGCACGTGGGAGGTGGTGGTGTGCCATGTACAGCGATTTCAGTGCAAGGAAGAGGGTAGATTTCCCAGAGAAGCCATGTTGTCCATAAAGTAGTGATGGGCCCAGTGGTCTTTCCTTCTGGTGACAAGAACTGATTTGCCATCACAGCTGTGCACAGTTCTGGCAGACAAGAAGCCATCAAATGGAAACACACCCCTCCACAGGGGGGAAATATTTTGATAGAGCAGATGTATATTTTTGCTGTTGCCTAGCAAAGCCTATTATGGGATTGCCTGGAATGCAGGGGGGAGCAGGTGGCAGGGTGGACTGAGCCTATGAGCTTTGGGCTGCAGAGTTACAGTCTAGGACTGGACGCTTCATTAGGTCACCTCTGTGGCCTGGCTGGGTCTGATTGCTTCCCTCCGGCATATTCTCCCAGCCTCATCCTGTGTTGTGCTAAATGGTTGGAACAGTGGGATGCCCATCGCTTGCCTGGAGGGAAAATTCCACACTTCGATACATCTCACCAGGAAGACATTTTTCCTTCGCTCCTTTTCATCCTGGGAAATGAAGGGGCAGTGGCCCAGTCTCTGAACGTATTTCTCCCTCCTTGTATTTACTCAGTTGGATTGGCTGCCAAAGATCATCATCATTTCTCTCCTTGTGCTCGTCACTTAGCAGTAATAGGATAAAAATCTTTACGGCTGGAATGGCTAAGCGTAAAAAATGTTCATATTCCCTCAGAGTCAAGGCTATTCCACTAGCTCAGCACAGAGTTAGTGATTGTGCATCAAGGCTGAGGGGAAGGGAGGGGGAGCCCATCATACACACTTAGCTTTTGCAAATAAGCTCTCCCCATCTGCTCCTTTCTGGTCCCGCCTGTTCACCATTTCTCAATCCAGGATAGGAGCCCATTGACAGTGGCTCTGAGATCTCCGAGTTCAGGCTGCTCTGGGAGAGGAAGGGAATGGCAGGAGGGCATTCAGATTGTCTTGGAAGTAACTCTGCAGAACACTGTCTGCAGTGCTGGGCACCTGTTCGTACTGCCATCTACAGGGCCTTAGATGGACTGGTTCTCTCCAATGGGAGGCAAAGACAGGCTGGGATGACAGCTGCCTCTGAGCCAGGATTCCTCTCCAGAGCTGGTTCCTGATTCCTTGAATGCTGAGTCTGCAGCTACTGCTGCTCCGAGTCTCAGGGAAATTTCCCCAAAGGGCAATTCCTCAGCCTCCACAAGGGAATTAGGCAATAATACCTGCTAGTGGGAATTCGTTTGGACAAACTACCTTAGCTACTCTATTTCTCATACGTTGTTTCTGGATGAATTCTGCCAACTCTGACTCTGAACTGTACCTTTCATTCACTTATTCATTTGCTCATTTATTCATTCAGCCAGCACATTTACCATGGATTTTCCGCATGACAAATTCTGTGTTAGGAATTGGTCCCTGCCACCTGGGAACATTGACCTAGTGGATGAAACTGCCGTGAAGCCTCTTCCCGATGGGCCAGTGTGACTGTACCAGCCAGTCCCCCTTGACCCTGCAGGTAGTGCAGACTTCTTGTCTTCCTGCCTTGTTCCAGGTTTTGATATGACTGTTTCTGTCCAGGTCAAAGCACAAGAGTGAGACACTTTCCCATACAAAAAGATAAAACACATTAAGCTAGCCTGAATGGAAGGAGTTTCCGTGTGCCTGGGAGGCTGAGGTTTTATATAAGGAGGTGGCATTTGGAGTGGCACTAGGGAAAGACATATAGGACTTTAGGGCATCACCGGGTAGTAGGCACTCCATGATGGGAGGGGAGACAAGCATAAGAAAATATCAGGAGGCAGAATAACACAGTGCTTCGTAAGAATCAGTTTTCTTAGAATATGCGATGATGGTGGAGAGGAGTAGGAGAGAACATTCTGGAAAGAAATTTGTCTGTAAAGTCTTGATTCCAGCTTAAAGAGCTTTAGTGTTAACTCGGAAAATGCTGGAGTATTTGGACTCTCATTCTTTCATTGGCCCATCGTCATAGCAACTCTAGGAGAAGCCTCTGGAGCTCCTCCTGGCCAGCACCACGTTGTGGGAGCTCCTGAGAGAGAAAGGAAACCAGAATAAGACTGGGCAAAACAGGCAATTTCTGTACCACAAGCTAGCCAACCGTGGACCGAGTCAGCATGGGCCTGTGATCTTACACCCAGCACCTGTCCTAAAGTGAGCTGAGGGGGAGAAGCAAACACTGGTCCTGAGAGGGAAGTTGCTGCCAGGGATTTAGAAAAGGGACCTATTTTTCATGCCCAGACTAGTCTACTGTGTTTCAGCACCCAGCACCAGCATGAGCTATAGAAACTGGCACTAGAGATCAGCCACACATCTCGGTGAGGCTCAGAGAGGGTGAGGGACCTGTCCAGGGTCACACACAGTTAACCTGTGCTTAGCTGAAAGTCAAAATCAGGTCTTCATCTACTAAGGGAACACATTGTATCTATCGTATTTGTTATTTTTTTGTGTCACAAGTAGGACTGTCTGCTTATGCCCAAGTTCGCTGAGGGAGCATTTGTGGTTTGACTTATGCTTTAGAGCAAGGAGGATTCAGGAGGATGCTGGGTCTTGCAATTAAAATCACTGGATAATTGTATTTCACCTTTGCCTCGGGGCCCATAAACAACATTAACATCTGCCATCTGGGCTGGATCTTGATAGGCAGGTGGCACAAGAAGTACCTTGTGTGGCCTTGCAAGGAAGCAGGTCACATGGGTTCTGAGGGCTGATTTCTCTTCTTCCTCCCTGCGTTTGCCTCCTTCGTTTCTATGTCGTTTAGGGTAAGTGAAGAAAAGAGAGAGAGATGTAGAAATATGGTCAGTGTCAGGATGGGAAACTAATTTGGAGTAAATATTTGCCACAAGGAATTTACTGTGTGTATTACCAAGTGTAAGGGCATTAGAGATGTATCAATAAAAAGGTAGACTGAAGGTTTGTTGTCTTGAAATAGTTTCTCCAAGTGAACAGACACACCAGGTGGCTAAGTGGGAACTTCCTTCCTGTCTTCCCCAGGCCACTGGTACATCCCCACCTTGTGGCCCCCAGCTAATGAGTGGCATGTTCCCTGCAGAATATGCCCAGCCTCAAAATACCAGGGTTACCGTAACACCACAAGAAAATGGTAGTGGTTTCTCTCATCTGAGTATCTGTCAAACAGAGTTTTCAGACATGGTGCTCGGGATGGATGGAACCCAGGGCCCCAGGCATGCTAGGCAAGTGTCCGCCTCTGAGCTACAGCCCTAGTTCTGACTTGGGTCCTTTTCTAAAATAATAACCAACAACCCCTTTAGCTGCCTGGGTATCTATTGCCACACACCTAAGACAAGGGAAGTGTGACAGAGATGGTCATTCAGGCCCCCTCCAGCGCTGTCTGCTGGTTACTTCTGCTAGTAAGAACATGCGGGAACTGGCTTAGGAGCGGAATTAGGTTGAAAAGCTATTTCCAGAAACATGACGCCTCTTGCTCGGCAGCATCTCCTTCCCCCAGCCCCGGATTAATCTCTCCCCTCACACAGCCCCTTCCTAACAGGACTCAAGGGCCCCGCAGAACCATTAGCGCGGTCCTTTATTATTGCGGCCCTGCCCATTTCCTTGCTCTAGCCCTCTCCCTCCTCCACATCTTCCCCTCTGAGGAGGTCACCAAGCCCCTCCCAGCATGAGACACAGTGCAGGCTGGTGTGATGTGTCTTTCCACTTGTCTGAGAGCCTTGGATCTACGACCTCAGAGCAGCAGGGCCTTTCACTGCTGGCGCTGGCACAGCTCAGGATGGCAGCTCAGCCACGCACAGCCATCACTTGCCCAGTCTTCTCAGTCTAGAGTGCGAAGTAGGAACACACAGGCTTCTTCCCTTTCATACCCAGACACCGTCATTTGTCATTGCCCTTCCCCAGTGCTGTGAAGAACCATTGCCTCATGACAAAGGGGTGAGCCTCAACTCCTGCAAGGAAACAATTAGAATTGACTTGAAGAAATCCTGAGACACTTGATGGGGGGACCAGAGTACGTGGAGCAATATTCTTTAATAAGAGGCTGACTCGTACATTAAGTCCTTAGAAAGCCTATCTGCTCCTTGTATTTATTTAGGACTTTCCTGTTCTTTTCTTTGACTTCCTCACTAATCCTTGAGTGCATTGGGCTTGGCCATTTCGGGGGAGGAAGTTGAGGCCTGGGCAGGAGAACTGGCAGCGCTTGATCTCCGTGCTCTGTGAGATCTGAGACAAAACAGCTCTGCCACATACTCACTGGTCCTTACGCGAGTAGTTCCAACTCCCCAAGACAGTTTCTTAATCCATGAAACGGGAGTCCTTGTGGTACCAAAGGGAAGGGCCAAACACTGAGCAGAGTCTCCAGTGTCAGGGAAGCACATGCTGACTGTCGGTTGTGGCTGTCAGCGGTCAGATTAGTTCAGATTAGCAGGATCAGCGTTAGTTTTAGGCCCTGTGATCTTCCCGCATTGTTCCACAGCTATAGAAAACAGCTCCACAGGAACGGAGGGCAGAGGGGCCAGGTGGAGGGTGAAAAAAGCCGGACAGGTGCAGGTGAGCGGCGAGGTCCTGGGTTAGCACCTGCCCCCTGTCCGCATCAGGGTGCTGTGGCTCGTGTGAGTTGGGCTCAGCTGAGAACAGGATGTAGGAGGGAGGTCCTTAGGAGCGCCTGGCTCAGGCTGGGCATTCCGCTCGCCTGAAATGTCAAACTTACTTTCAAAACTAGAAAGCAAAGCAAGTGATGAGGCAATTGCAACACCATGTCTGGTGAAGTTGTATTTGGAAGAGACTTGAGGACTGGAGCCAGGGCCAGCAGCAGGAGTGATGTAGGGCTCAGGGCCAGCAAGTACCAAATGTGTCTGACAAGAGATGAAAAGAGCAGAAGAGGAGATGACGGCTGGGGGTGGGAAAAGCGATGGGAAGGAGGCCCTGAGCCTGCCGTGGTGACAGACAGTAGGATGGCGTGAGGACAGCCCACGCGAGGCCCAGGTGGCTGGAAAGCTACCGAGTGTGTAGGCAACAAGCAAGAGAAGGCTGGGGAGTGTGACTTGGTCAGCCAGAGCCCCCTGGGCCAGCGAGGGGCAAGGTGTGTACATGCCCCTGGGGTCTCCTGGTATCCTGAGCCAGGAGTATGTATGCTGACTGATGATTTGTCTGAGTCACACTGCTGTCATCTTCTGACCTGTCTGAGCGTGCAGTAGCCGAGCTGCCTCTCTCCTCCCTGCCCCCCTCCCTGCTTCCCTCCCTCTTCTTGATGCAGATGCCTCCTTTTCCCCTCACTCCAGCCTCACTGAGCTCGCCTGGCCGCCTCTCCAGGCAAACTCCTCTTTGCCCTGAGACCAGCTCCGCCCTTTGATCAAACCCAGATCTGTGAAGCCATTTTCCTCTCAGCCTCGTTGCATTCAGTTGGCCTCTTGTGCTTACATCCAGGCTCCCCCCCAACCCCCAAGAGCTTTGCAGTGCGAGCACCTTCCTTGGACGCCTTCCCCACTGTCTGCTCACGGCCCTGCTGTCCCCTCCTCCACCAGCAGGCTTCTTTCCCAGCCACGTCAGGAAGGTCTCAGGCTCTCTATTCTCTGCTGCTCTTTCTCCTCAGGACATTCTTCATCTCTCAGGCGTCAGGATGGTAGGTGTTGCGCACTTCACCTGAGCTCAGTGTCCCCTCTGTCCTCGTGCCCGCTCTGAGCAGTACCCCTCACTCAGCATTGCAGTCTTTAGTCTCCCTGCCAAGCCGGGAATGGCATGGGGCAGGGATGCTGGCTTATCTCTGTCTCCAGAGCCCAGCAGAGTGTCTGACACTTAGACCTCTCCCTCAGTGTTAGCTCAGTGAAGAGACTCGTTCTCCATCTATCTGCTAAATACAGTACTTGGGAGTGCAGGCATGGGAATGAATCCTCAAAACAGCTAGAAAATCAAATCGCAGGAAATTTAAAGCCACTTTCACTCCACAAAGAATCCTCGTGTTTGCCCATAAATCTGGACCATAATCAGCAAACACGTATTGATCACACTGCTCCCCTGACACGTGGTGCGCACCTTATATATGTGCTCTTGGCTAAGCTTCATGGCTTTGTATGATTCTGGTTTTAGGGATAAGGAACTTGATGCCACTAGATCGAGTAGCTGCCCATAGGAATAGTGAGATGTAAAGAGTGACCATGAGACAGGAAAGTGGGGTCCACTTCTTGGGGACGCTGTGAGGAAAGTGGGGCAGGAACACGAGAGTGCAGCAGGGAGTGGCTCAGGCTTCTGCAGTTACAGCTCCGTCCGGCCAGAAGGGATATGGTGGGACCAGGGAGACTTGGGAGGCGTGACACAGGCACAACCATGAGATGCCCACGGACTGGTTTAGAGGGGACAGAACGCTTCTGCCCCTTCTGCAGGAGGGGCAGGGGTGCTATGCAAGACTGGTGCGTTAAAGCCAGGACACCAGCCAAGGAGTGACTCTGAGTGCACCTGGAAGTCGGGGAGCGTCACACAGAAGGCAGGGTCTTAGGAAGATGGCTGTGAGAGGGGCAGGAGGGAAGGGCTTCAGGTAGGAAGAAGTTTTGGAAGCTGGGTGGCAGAGCTGGGGCACAGGGCAAGAGTAAGGGATAAAAGTGAGCAAAGGTGCCAGGTCCCAGGGTGAGGTTAACTCGGGAGTGAGTTGACTACAGGAAGCTTGGGGCTTTGGCTTGTTACTCCTCCCTCAGACCTTTACACGGGGCACACCAGTGAGAGTGCTGGAGAAGATGTGGAGACATGATCCGCAGACCCTGCTGAGCTTGGGGTGCCGAGTGTGCTTCCACACAGTCTCTGGGACTAAGCTCAGCTGCTGCCTCATGAGGAGGTGTCCCTGTGTGGGCACAAGGACAGAATGATTGTTCTCTGAGTCTTTAGCTAAAGGGCCCAGGAAGTACTATGAAATAGTGCCAAGCTTATGTCAGATGAGAACATCATTCTTGAGCAAGTAAGGGACACCCAGCTCCATGGTTTTCCAACTTTCTAGAACCTTTTAGCCTATAGTCTTCAAGACAAAAGATGGACAGAAAGGTCATTGTGGAAGAAGGTTTGAGAGTCAGTGAGTCTGGATGGTCCTAATGGGTTCCTGGGTGGAGCTGGAGAGACAGAATCTCGGGCCAGAGTGCCTGGGTTCGTGCCAGGGCTGTGTTGCTTACCGTAACCTGTCTCCTTCATGGGGAGAGATGAGGAATCATGGCACTGACCTCAGAGAATTACTGTGAACATTTAGAGTTCAAGGGAGAGTACCTGAGACAGAATGAGGATTCAGTAAATGTTATCTGTTACTACTGTTGGGCAGTGTGATTCGAGCAGGGCTAAAAAAAAGACACAAAGGAACCCTGGTCCCAGACACTGAGGAATCTTTTTCGGGAAACATTAGAAAAATAAAGTTCAGCCACGCCACTCTTCTGGGCTCAGGAAGGTTCTGCTTTTGTCTTTGGGGAACAGTTTCTGGTGCACATGCAGGTTCACACACAGCTGCTAACTAGATGGTGTTGGAACCAGCTGACACAGGTCCCAGTAAAGTCCTCTTTGCAGCATTGGGTGAGCTGCTGACCTTCCTGGGAAAAGGAACAGCCCCAGCCCCACCACTTCCACCCAGCCTGTACCCCACTTACTTCCAAGGGCTGGCAACACTTAGTTGTGTCAAAGCACACTGTGGGGCAGGGGCTTTTTGCGTGGGAGGTGGATGCAGCCAGAGGAGTCTGCATTGTCTGAATCAGGCAGGCATTCCTAGCCCACTGCACCTGTCTGCATAGGCAGCAGAGAGGCTCAAGGACTTAGGCCAGTGCTCTGAAGCCAATGGCACGTGTGCCCCTATGGGCTGTTTGTGTCAGTGAAAGCTCTAAAATGGTCACCATTGCAGATCCCAGACCAATGGCCAGAGATCGCAAAAACTACACCGGCTCATGAGTATCAGCAGCATGAAACATAGAATTGGGTCTGAGAACAAAGATTAGAAACTGTCATGTCTGCGGTGTTAGTTTGTACTGATGGCTAAGGATAGCAGCAAAGGTACATCATGATTTAATAGAACAAACTTCTGAACTGTGCTTTCAGATGTCAGTGGGTTCATTAGTACAGTGTGGGTCTGGCATGAGGGAGACCACAGGGAGATTTCAGTAGAGCTAACTTTTACAATTTAAAGACTTAGTGATTGTTCTAAGATCGTGGCCTTTTCTGGTATTTAAACATCCTTTCTTTTATGAAATTATAATGGGATTTTAAAAAACACATTCTTTCCTAAAAAGTAAAATGTCATAAATCTAACAGTGGTTTCTATAACATTTTTGTTTTGTTCATACAAAAGAATCCAACATATGGAGACCATTATCTGACACTAAAGTTGACATTTTAAATGAATAATATACAAATTAAGGTCAAGGAACCACTTTAGGACAAGGACGTCCAATGTAAATAGGTCGTAAGTCACTTAAAATTCTCTAGGGACCATATTTTTTAAAAAGTAAAAGTGGCAAGTAAAATTAAATTTAATAATATATTTTATTTAACATTGTCAAATATCATTTCCACATGTAATCAATATTAAAACAAATTGGTGAACTGTTTCATGTTCCTTGTCTTACTAAGCCCATGCAATATTGTGCATATCTTACACTTTCTGTGTCTCTCCTCGTAGTCTGGGCATACTATGCAGGTACACAATAGCAGCATGTGGCCATGGCTGCCTGTAGCCATGGTGGCCATATGTATCTGGAGGAGCCTCTGAGCCATAGTGAAATGGGATTCAGTCTCCGACTCGGGCTGGGAAGCATTGCTCATCTTTTCTGGGACTTTGGTAAAGAAGAAAAACATCTAGGCTTTTCAACTTAGCTGAATGTTTCCAGAGGAACAGAAATTAAAAGCACTCTACAGACACCAAAAGCAATCCTTAATGTTCTCCCAGGGCAACCTGAGTTTAAGGCTCCCTGTGTTTCTCACCTTCTCTCTGTACTCCAGCTTCTGGGATGTCCCTCAGCTCTGCTTACTTATCTCGTCTCTTTTTTAAAACATTCCTGACCTTGACCTTTGCTGTCTGCAGCTCTGTCTTGCTCGCGTCACCCACACCTTAGCCAAAGAACTTATCCTTTCGTCTTTGGCCTCATGGAAGCCTCACCTGCTTCTGCCACACTTATCTGTCCACTCATCTATCAGATGTCTGTTGGATGTCTGCCGTGTTTGGTCACCAGGGTAGATACGGGGTATAGCTATACCTAAGTCTTTGCCTTCATTGCAGCAGTTGTCAGTAGAGAAAGCGGAAGTCATTTCACAGCAGTTGGTAATAAATTCCAGTGATGGGTTGAATGACTGGTCCCAAAGAGGTGCGTTGGAAAGGCCTCGGGAGATCCAGAGATGCTCCCTGGGGGAAGTAACTTCCATGATTAGAAGAGGAAAAAATAGCTAAGCTTTGGAGAGTGTATTACAGGCTGTATTAGCGTGCTCTTCATCACTGTGCCCAAAATACATGAAGTGCACAACTTAGAGGAAGAAAGGTTTATTCTGGCTCACAATTGCACGGGTTTTAGTCCATGATAAGCTGGATTCAAGGCAGCAAGAGCAGGGCGGAGGAAAGCTGCCCAACTCCCAGCAGCCAAGAATTGGGGAGCAGGGGCCAGGCACCTAATATTTCCAGACCCCTAGGTTCACCCAGACACACTCAGGAGGGTGTTTTACTAATTTTCTAGGTGACTCTTAATTTAATCAAGTTGAAAATTAAGATTAGCCATCACAGAGACACCTGAGAAAGAGATGATGCCTCCAGAGGTTCCCAAGAGAGGAAGAGCAAGGCAAGCAGAGTGTAACCAGAGCTTAGAGTGCACAGCAGGCAGGAGTACAGGGGCCACTTAGCCCCAGCCATGGTTAGAAGTTTCAGTTTTGTTCCATGAGAAATTAGGGAGCATCAAAAGATATAAAGGATGTAGTTTTAGAAAGATCATGCTAGTTACAGGGAACGGGATAGATTGGAAAGGGATAAAGCTAGTTAGGAAGTTGCTGCAGTTATTTCAAAAGAAGGCATAATGAGAATGTGGAGAAACAGCCAGATAGAGTGATAAGGAAGAGGAAATGACAAGACTAGGTTTAGTTAAATGGCTGTTTGGGAGAGAGTGGTAGGTTTAGAGAGTATTTCTTGGGGCTGGGACCTGGTAGATGGTGAGCAGGGAGCTCAGAGTCAGCAGTCTTGTGCCCTGTGTGAAGCAGAAAGTAAAATAAAGAAGTCATTCCTGGGGACATTCAGAGAGAATGCTCATCAGGGTGTGGGCTGTGGCTGGGGGTCACTAGCAAGTGGGAGATTGAAGTCTTGAAGATGAGTCAGATGCTCCAGAGAGAGGAAGGACTGAGAGGAGGAGGGGCTGGGAGGCAGACCTTCAGAGGAGGGGAGGTAAAGGAAAGCCAGAAGGAAGAGCCTCAGAAGAGGCCAGCGGTGCTAGATTATCCATCGCATCCAGGCCGAGGTCAGAGGACGAGCTGAGCATGTGTGAAAGGTGGGGCCCTCATGGGAAGATGAAGGCTGCCAAGTTTCTGTTGGATTTAGGACATGGAGGAGCAGTAGAGTCCTTGACTGCAATGTTGTGGCAGGCAGAAGGTGCGTGAATGTACTGATGGCTCATCGTGCCGCGTGGACTGGACCTGGAAACTGGGGCCAGTGTGACTGGGCCGGGACCTTCTTTGTGCTGCTGGATGGGGTTCACCACGCCTGATACCTTAAGAAAACTGAGCAAGTTCAGCTGCTAAGAACAGGGAGAACGAGTAGATGGCACTGGGCAGGCAGTTCACTGGAGCCCAGTTTTCCTCGTGTGTCAAAAGAAGCAACTGGAGCCAGGTTTTCTAAACTTAAGTCCCATGAAGTTCTGTTTGGTGGAATATGTATTATATTACTAATTGTATAGCTTGGCAAATATTTGAGTTCTCTTTCAGTATGAAAGATTATGTGCTAAGGAAAAGGGAAAAAGTGCAGGGAGAAGGATGGGACAGGTTTTGAGGCAAAAGTTTGGTAAATAGTAAGTTAGCAGAACTTTTAGAACCTTTATCAAATTTGTGTCTACTGGTGAATCACTAGAAAAGGGTGGTAATCCAATTGTATGTAGTATTTTTCATTTACTGAACCCACTTGACCCTGTTTTCTTTAGTCACCAAATAGACATAGACATCTCTGGTTAGTTCTGTTTACCACTTGCAATAGAAGACCCACTTAACTAGATGAGTTTCACTGTCTTTCCAGCCCTTTGCAGCAACCTTGGACTGTGCGTGGAGCAAAAGAGAGAAGGCTCCTCAAGCTGATGGTAGTCCAGAACTAGAGACTGGACAGTACAGTCTCCTATCATAGTGCCGTCCTTTCCTGGTCCTAGTTTGTCAGGACAGACACCATGGGGCACTCTTACATTGCCAAGAGAAAGGACTTACCGAACTGACTTCTGGGATCATCATTTGGATCTATAGTTTGCAATTAATCAGACAGTGAAAGTGTCCTCGAAATGTCATGTTGTAGGTTTTCTTAAAAGTCCAGTCCTACTGGGAGGAAGCAGCTAAAAAAACTGCAAGAAGAGTCCTCCAGGGAATAAGAAGTGAGCTAGAGAGCCCGATAGAGCTTATGATGGTGTCAGGTGCAAGGGGAGGCACACACTGGCCTCAGTCGGGCCATGTGAGACCAGTGGCCTGTCCATGGCCTTGTGCTCAGAAAAAGGAGGACTGTCTGTCATAGCTCCCAGGATGGTCTTTCTTAACTGGGCTTCTGCATGAAAATTTAACCCTAAAGCCATAGAATATCCACTGTGTGAAACAAATTAATTTCTTCTGTGTGTATGTGGAAGGGTCCTAGAAAGGTACCATCATTGAGAGAAGAGAGAAAATAATCACTCGAGTAGTCACCTCCCTCTGGACAAGGCACTCAGAGCACCCTTTATTAGCATCATCCTGTGAACGGAGACCAGCAGAGCATGGATAAGGGGTCCGACGTGTGATGGAGAAGATCTAGGGATTGGGAACCAGCTGCGTGGCTCTGCTAAGTCCAGTACTTTTCACCCAAGGGAATGAGAAATCTTGCTAGATTTAGGTACATACATTCCTGTCTTTGTCATGTATTGGTATATAAACAAATTATCCTTAGCTTAGTGGCTTAAAACAGCATTCATTATCTCTAGCCTCTGTAGGTCAGGAATCCTGCATGACATAGGTGAATTCTCTGCTCAGGATTCCTCCCATCCGGGGTCACAGTCATGGGTGGCCAAGTCATCTTAGGGCCTGACTGGGGGAGACCCTGTTCCATGCTCACTCAGGTGGCTGTTGGCATGATTGGGAATGGGAACCTTTCCAACATGGTATTTGTTTCACCAAGACATACAAGCCAGTCTTGTGTGTTCTGATCACAAAAATGACACTCTAGGAACCTGAGAATCCCAAGTTCAAGCCCAGCCCAGGCAACTTAGTGACTTAGTAATATCTTGTTTCAATTTTTTTTTTTTTTGAGACAGGGTCTCACTTTGTGGTTCAGGCTGGCCCTGAGCTCAGCCTCAAACTCACATCACAGCAATCCTCCTGCCTCTGTCTCCTGAGTGCTGGGATTACAGGTGTGAGCCACCACACCTGGCACTGTGGTATGTAGTGCTGATTGTTGCTGGGCCGAGTCTCCACACCCAGTATTGTACGTGGTTACCGGGAGATTGAACCCGGGCCCTCGTGCTTGCAAGGCAGGCGCCGGAACCACTGAGCTAAATCCCTGGCCCCCTGTTTCAAATTTAAAAAAAAAAAAAGTTAAAGATAGTTGGTGATATAGTTCGGTGTGAAGGCTCTGTGTTCAATCCTCAGTACCACGCCTTACACAGGTGATATTCTGTCACTTTAGGCATATCCTGTTCCTTAGCAACTCAGCAGGTTCATCTCACACTGAAGAGAAGGTAAGAACTACAAGCCATCTTTGTAGCTGCTCACCACAGTGTCCAACTAAGAACTAAGGTCACTTCTATGTTATAGCCTGCTTATTACTTTCTGAGTGCATTGGAATTTACTGATATGCCAAGCAATTAAAATGTGGCAGTGTAATGGGATAGCAGACCTCAGTATTGCTTTGCACATCTTTTTATGAGACTAGAGCTGTATAGCACAAGTGAGGGAAGGTAGCTGTTGAGGCAAGAAGTAGGTGCAATATATGTTTATGCGGATGAACAAATTAATATGCATGTGAAATCCCAGTGAAATTCACATAAAATAAAAATTTCATGCCTTCCAGTGTATCAACATTGCCCATGAAATGAGATTAAAAGGAATTTCTGATTTTACAGTTGTCATACTTCTTCCACTGCTTAAGTTTTTCTCTTCTGAAGAGTTGAGTTCATGTGAACTGAGGGCTGAGTCTGAGAGTTGAGATTTTATATTTTTTCATATTCTTTTTCCTCTAGCTTGGATCAGGTCCCCTTATTGAAGAACAGAGCCCAGGGTGGCTTAGATGTTCTCTGCTCCACAAATGAAATCTGTGATTCTGAAAGCCTGTAACAAGTTTACTGTCTCTTGTCCTGGGAGAACCAAGAAGTGCTCCAAGAACCTGCTCTGAGCTCCTTTTTCATGCCAGTCAGTGTTGTGTTGGGAACTTCTGGCCAAGAAGGACGAGAGCAGATGGCAGAGTTGTTGGTGAGGCTCTTTTGAGCTACATACAGCACACAACAGTGAGTGATGGAGTTAGAGGAGGGGCGGGGACCCCCACGCCCCAGGACAGAGCATGGCCCCCAGGAAGGTCATCCCCTTGGCAGGCCTAGGCCTGGGTTTCCCTTTGCCTCGCCGACTGGCAGGTGTAGGGCAGCAGGGAATATGGAGAAGATAACTGAGCCATGTCATAGTCTGGGTTTGATCTTTGCCGTATGCATCGGGAGTTCAAGAATTGGAAAGAAATCTCCTGTTCCATTTAGAAACAGACATTCAGGAGCTGCCCCACCAGACTTGCTTCAGGCATTGTCCCCATCTGGTCTGCTCCAGTGGGCCATGGTGGGGCCCATTAAGATGCACCCTCAGTGTCTCGTCTCAGCCAGCAGTTTCCATCTCCCTGTTACCACCCAAGAGTGGTAGCCTATCCTTCCCTCGCAGGCCTCAGTCTCCTCCATGGAGAATCTGTAAAGCAGTCACCACCTCACAGGACACTCGTGAGCATTAATTACGCCAGGAGCTCTGTACGTTGCTAGCGTTGAGGCTTCCACACTGAGGGTTAGCACTTCCGTGGGGAGGATGCAGTCTGCCCCACGAACCAGAGAAGTCGGGCTATGCCCTGGTGTGTGGAAAGATAGCACACAGTGTGAGGAGGGCCCCGTGTATCCTATAGCCAGAGGACCAGGGCCCCAGCCTAGCCCAGCCTCATCCCAGCCTGCAAGCAGTGAGGCCTCCAGGAGCACCTAGTGCTCATTGATAAAATGTAGGTGACCACGACAACCATCTTCTCCTTTACAGGTTGCTGTGAGCTTGGGGAATAAAATAAAAGGCATTGCACATGTAATTGCATTACTGCAGTAACTGACAGTGTTGGTTCCCAGCTCTCAACTGTACCCCAGTTGCCACATATTTGGGTGCATGGCATGGACAGGGATGGCAAGTGTGGGGAGAGGAGAGAGGGACTCACTTCATCCTGGCTTTGAGGCTGGCATCTCGGATGCCCCACCAGGAGCATCTCAGGCCAGTAAGTGAAACGAGACACCCCAGGGATTGGGAGCACCTTGAGCCTCACCTGTTTGTGAGTCTTCTTTAAAAAAGAAGAGATGAAGAGCCCAGAAGATGCTATTCAGGGCCTGCTGTTTCCCCCCCTTCAGAGGCCAGTGTGGGGCTGGCTCCTCCTCCACACCGCACTTTTCTGCTCACAGCTCTTCCTCCAGGAAAAACACTGAATCTTTAATAAATTATCAACATGCTTCGTCGTCCATCTGCCGGCGCCAGACCTCCGTGCAGGCCGCCTTCTCCACTGCCCTCATGCCCCTGAGAGATCTGCTGTTTGATTAATCTTTTAGGTCCTCCCACAGAGAGCCCACTGTCTGGGCTGACTCCTTCCTGGGCATCTGGTTTTAAGGCTATTTCTTGGCATTAATACTTCGTTTCTAGTCTCTTGCTCATTCCGAGAAGGCTGCAGGCCAGGCCTGTATGGCCAGCGGCGGTGACTTGGGAATGGGGCTCAGGAACCGGTAGGTCCTGCCAGCACAGCAGCTCAGGCTCCTTGCCTTGGACCAAGGGGAGTAACGGGGACCTAGGCTCCCCTTAGCACCACACTGATCCACCCAGTATGTGACCTCGAGTGAGTTCCAAGCCTGTTTCCCTCATCTGCAGAGGGGAAGTTCTCATAGGCTGTTTGTCAAATGAGACACATTTGACAGTTAATGACATTTGACACTATTTGTTAGCTGCAGCAGGGACAAGAGATCAGCCCATGAGTGAAGTCCTTTGAGCTGTGTGGGCGAGGCCTGCCCTGGCACCTGCTCTCCCTGGGCCTAGACCTGCCAAAGGAGCTTCTGGGCTTCCTGGGCAGCCTCCAGATGGGGCTGAATTCTCTCCTCAGTAGGCACAGGATCCAAGCATTCAGGCTCCAGGTGAGGCCTCTACCCAAGTCACAGAGTTGAACTGGGTCGTCTTCATGGTCCCTTCTTTCTCCACCCTGTGACCCTGAGCCTCCCAAGTCAGCATGGTGCATTGTGTGGGGCTGGCTAGGCTGCTTTCTCGATGTGATTATAATTCCAGCTCCCTTTTCCTCAACACCAGGTGCTCTGCCTGCATTATCTGCAGTCTTTACTGCAGGCCCAGGAGGGAGGGATTTGTCCACATTTTATGAGTAACAGCATTGAGGCTCAAAAATGTCATGGCCGGGAGTGCACAGTCTTTTCTGCACAGATCCAGATTAAAGTCCAAGCATCAAACCAGGTTCCTTTCGCTGCACTGATGCTCCTCCTGCTTTGAGCCCACCCCCGATCTGCTGTCGGGATGGGGAAGACCACTCACCGGAGATGCTTTCCAGTCCTCAAAGGGTCTAGCTCTGCCCGACAGGCAAAGTTGTCTGCAGATTTTGACTGATGCTGGAAATAATACTACTTCCTATTTGTCAAGCTCCTATTATCACCTAACATATTGATAATCCAGGAGAAAATATCTGCAAGTTAGAAGTTATCATCATTTTCTAGGTGGAGAAGCTGAGGCTGAGACCTGGTAAAGGCACAGGTAACACAGTGACATAGTGGAGCTCTCCGGAAAATGGTATTTGCACCATTCTCAATTTGCCCACACTTCAGAACATTGACTCTAACCAGAACTCTTGATGGTTGATGCTGTGAGACGTTCATCAGGAGAGACTTGGGCCAACCCATTTCACAGATGAGCACACAGCAAATGGAGGAGTAGGTGATTTGTCCCAGGCTCCTTGCTGGTAGGTAGTGCCCAGAGCAGTAGGCCCGAGTCTGCAAACTGCTATGACCTGGTATTTGTCTGTCCATTGCTCCTTCACCCATGAGATCCTGTGCCTCCTCCAGGAACCATCCCGGCAGTTACGCTCCATCCCAACTGTGTGTTCACACTTCGCTGTCACTGTGTATTATACCTGTGTCCCCAGCTGGTGTCTTCATGACAAGAAATGTGACCTCTTTTCCCAAAGCTCTGTAAGCACATGACGTCCTCCAGTCCCGTTGTCCAGTTGCCTGGATGTGGCAACTTTCCCGGCCTCACATATATCATGGAAGGTGGGCCCTGGAGCCCCGGCCTCACTTATATCGTGGAAGCTGCGCCCTGGAGCCCTGGTGCCTTCCGCATGCGAAAGGGGAACCAGCGGAAGGAGTGCCCTGGGCAGGGGCCATGGCAGCAAGCGGAAGCTTGGGCTTACCCCCTGGATGTGTCCCAGTCCTGGGAGTGGAGACCCCTGAGCCTCTCTTCTCAGTCTCTCCTTAGCTCTGAGGGAGACCAGGAGTCTCCGCTAAGCTCTCTGACTTAGTTCCTCCCCTTTCAGAGGGGGATGATTACTGTGACCTCTCCTTGACGTTTGTCGTACTCAGCTTGGTACAGAGCATGCTCATTCTGTCCTTGTTCTGCTAAGCCCCTGCATGCCCTCGCGAAATCTGCAGCCTTTCAATCAAGATCCCGGGTTGCACCTCCCCTCCTCCCACTACTCCTAACACAGGTCGGGTCTGTGGAGATATAGAGAGAGAGAGAAAGAGAGAGAGAGGGGACAGAGCTAGAGACAGAGATGAGAGAGAGAGAGACAGAGAGAAAGATGAGAGAGGGAGAGAGAGACCTCCTCTGACTGGGGGCTCTTACAAGGTATTTTCCCTTCTTTTTGATAATAGTTTCTAACACATACTAAATCATCCCAGATAAAATATAATGACTTAAGGTGACGAAAGTCAGGGCTCCTCTCCATGGTGTTTGTGGGTCAGGAATCTGGAGCCTCTTGGCTGGGTGGTGCAGTCAGAATGTCAGAGCAGCTGCCATGTGATGCCTTGGCTGGGGTGGGCGGACACCCTTCGAGGTGGCTGATTCATACGGCTGGCCAGTCGGGGTGAATGTGAGCAGGTGGCTTTGGCTTCTCTCCACGTAAGCCTCTCTCGCAGGGCTGAGTGTCTTCACAGCATGGCAGCTGGCTTCCTTCCACATGGCCAAGGCAGAGGCCGCCAAGCTTTTATGATTTAACCTTGGAAGTCCCACACTGTTGCTTTTGCCATATCCAGTTGGTCACAGGCACTGCCTGGAGTCAGAGAGAGAGGCAACAACAAAGGGCATGAAGGCCAAACTGGCCAAACCCCACAGGAGGCTGCATCTCCAACATTTCCTGACTTTCTCTATACATGGGCATCTGGCGGACTTGGTCCGGCTCCTTGGATGCCAAGCTGAACGAGCCTTGAGTCCTTTCCTGGAGGAATTTAGAGTTGTAATCGGGAGAGTCTTATCAGAAGAAGTCTGAAAAAAAGAGACACTGGCAGAATTACGGAAGCATGAAGGACAGGTCATTACCTATCAGGGGAACATGGAGTTTTCGTGGCAGAAGGGGCATTAGCTTTGTGTCTTGGAGCATGACCAGGAAAAGGGAGGCTGTTATCCCTGTGAGCACTGTGAGCAATGGCAGCATATCAGATTGTGACTGTGAAGGGTTCTGAAGGCCATGATCAGGAGCTGGACCTTATACATCGGGATCCACTGGAGGACTTCAGAGAGATGAGCTGGGCAGAGCCATGTGGTAGACAGTGCAGGATAGCAGGAAGCCTGGGAAGGAGGCTGTGCCACCTCGGTGGAAAGACCAGGCTAAGCCATGAGATTGAGGTGGGGGGGCCGAGTCTCAGGAGCTGGAACTGGAGCTGACAGGGACGGGCAGGGAGGCTTGAAGGCCATGGCCTCACCTTTCCACTCACCATCTCTTTCCAGTGTCCTCCTTCCCTAACTCCTGCCTCTTAGGATAACCCACATCCAGCACCTGCTCTCATTCTAAGCCCAACAACCTGACTATTTCTGCACTGACGCCACAGACTGCAGCTTTGCATCATGGAGCAGAGGTTCACAGCATCAGGGTGGCCACAGCACCCCAGGCCCATTGACTGGGGATCTTGAATATTTTAGGTCACAGACTTCTTTAAGGATGTAATGAAACTATGAACCATCTTCTTAGCAAAAAGGAAAGGAACTTTGGCATGAATGTTGGCAGAGAATTTTGGAGGGCTTGGCCCCCCAGAAGCCCACCATTGCGCCAAATTAAAAGCCTAGGGAGAGATGGGAAATGAGAGCGAATATTTAACTGCCCAACAGCTGGGATTTACTTCCTCCTCTGCTCCTCCCACCCCACCCACCCATCATCAGGCAACCCCAGAAATTGCGAGAAGCAGGAGCCAGCGTTCCCCAGTGCTGGCCCTTGGTGATACCAGCCTTACTTGGCAGGTTTATTTCCATTATTATAGTGATTTTCGGGCTGCAGGCTACAATTTTCACTTGCAGTGAGGTATTAAATTGAAATTACCCCAGATGTAATTGTCATACAGTATAATCCTAGATGCAGGGAAGTGAGTGCCTTCTCGATGGGGCTTTAGTGCTTACATGGGCTTCTAGGTTCTGCCTCCTTAAACAGCTGGATTGACGTATGTAGTAGAAGGTGTGTCAGCATGATGTGGTGAGCTGGACCCAGTGCCCAGAACTCTATGTGGAGGCGTCTGGTGAGTGACACAAGCAGGGGGTCTAGCGGGGGACAAACTTGGGGATGAAACTCAAGACTTGGAGCTGGGTTGCTATGATTGCTATGAACCACTGTGCAGTAACTGGGGCATGCGCAAAACAGGAACCTTGGGCTCTTCTGTCTCTGAACTTAGCTTAGTTTGGCTAAAGGCCAGGTTTCCCCACGATGGCAAAACCTCAGCCTCAGTTATTCTCAGAACTCTGTGACCCGCCTCTGGCCAGGGGAGGCCCCACCCATGCCAGGCACCTGTTTGCTGGTGACCATGCTAATGCCCATTTTTCTCAGCCGCCCAGGTCTGCTTTGCCGCTACAGTCTTTCTCATCTTCCACTTTATTTCCTAGGTGCACACTGCGGGCATATCCCACGGATCTTCCACCCACCAGCATCATCATCACTTTCCACAATGAGGCTCGCTCCACCTTGCTTAGAACCATCCGCAGGTAAGGAAGCTGTCCGCCCGTGGCCAACACTGGGCCAGCACTTGGTGACAGTCTGTGCCCACCGAGGTGTCATGAGAACACCAGGTACTTCTAAGTATGTGCTAGGAACTAGCTATACCCCTTATGTGTCCACTTGGTCACTCCTCACGTTCCATTGAGGGAAGCCATTGTTCTATATACAGGGAGAAACACAGAGGTCTATGGCATTAGCATCTTGCAGAAATTTAAAGAGAGTAGAGAATGTGGTCCCAGAGCCCTAGCAAGACCACCCTCAGAGCATGTGCTCCTGTTTTCACAACTGACACAGGCCTGGGGATTCCGAGCCCATGCTCTACCCTAGCTTCAGGCTTGGCTCGGTGCCCACGTCCTTCCCAGGCTGCCCCTCCCTGCAGCCTCCCTCTCCAGAGCCTCCCACCATCTACTCTGGATTCTAGCTCGGTACCCTTGGACCATTCTGACCACCTTTGGCTTCTAGTCTGGGTCACGCATGACCTACAGATGGCCTGGCCGATGGATGCTTCTTGTGCACAAGTTTCAGAGTCATCCCAGAACACAGGTTAGCACCCAAAAGAGACACGCTCTGGAATTCCTGCTCCGGGGTCTCAAGCTCCCTGGCAGTTTAGCTGCCTTTTCTGTGTGCCATGGTTCTCTTGATGCCATGGAGAAGAAATAAGATAAAATGTGGGCCAAGATGTACAAGCAGCACAGCAGACCATCCGGTCACCTCCATCAGACAGCCCACTCCCTCCTCCCCCACTCCCTCCATGCCTGCTTGTACAGAGGGGAGAGTGCTCCGTGGGGCTTCATCCTAATGGAGACTCCCAGATCTCCGGGTCCTCCGGTCACGAAGTGATGAATGTCCACCGTGCAGGGTCAGCGTGTCCCTCAGATGCCCTGAGAGGACCTGCCTGTGTGCAGAATCAGCTCTGTCTGCTGCTCAGGTGGCCAGCTGCTGGCCTTGTCCTGGTGTCCTCACAGGCCACCACATTTAAATGGGATTTCCCAACCAGGCAACAGCTCTTGACAAGGAAATGCACCAAGCCACTGTCAAGAGTCGCTGCAAGTCGCGCTGTAGGTTAATAAAGTGCCTTGCTGATTTGTAAACCAGTGTAGGGACATAGGGCAGAAGCCAGGATTCCCTAATTTAGTTGGGTTCCTCTTACTAGGAGTTTCTAGAAGGGAGTTTCTAGGTCTCCTGAGCTGAGCAGGTATACAGTGAACAGAGGAGGCGGATGTAAAGTGCTCTCGGAGCCCTGCCACCATCATCTTCTGCCATAGCACCAGCTGCAGCCTCTGGTGGCAGTGTCTGGGCATTTTAGCCAGATGTGGCCATGAGGACGATATCAGCACCTCAGAGAGGCTCCTGCTTTCCACACTGGCTTCTCCAGCCCTGCAAGGAGTCCTTTGGTGCCAAGAATATGTGCACCCAACCTGCACGTGCAAACACACACACACACACACACACACACACACACACACACACACACACACACACACACACACCAGCTGGGGTTCCTCTCAGCCTTCTCTGCACATCCCTATCTGGCACTCAACATAGTTTTCACAGTGCACTGTAGTGTGCTCGGCTCAAGCAGAACTAGCTTCCTCAGCCCATTTCCCTCCCTGTGGCTGTCGGCTGACCAAGGAGGTGGGATTCTGATCCTGCTTAGCACCTTGAGCTGCTGTGGGCTCCTCAGCCAAAGGACTGAGAGCTGCGCTTGGCATGATGCCTGATTGGCATTACCCATCTCTCTGTAGCTGCCCCGCTAGTGGGCACTCAGAAGGGGCTGCAGGGCCTGGAGGACACTGCTGGAGTTCAAAGTGGGCCAGACCCCGCCCTGCTGCTGCCCAGCCGTGTGGCCTGGTCAGGTTACTAACCACATGTGTAACATTTCTCAGAAATGTTTTGGCGTTGTGGGTGTATTGTAATGTAACTCAGGGCGGGGGCTCCCAGAGCCCCTAATACTGCATTTTATGTTCTCCAGGGCACTTAGCTGCTGTCTCTGAGACCTTCCTCTTTTTTGTCCCTCTGCTCTTATATCTTTTATGACAGTAATAATGATACTTAAAACAAATAGTTTTGATACATTAAGGCATCCTGAGCTGTGGTTACAGACATACCCCACCTTTCCCTTCCATTGGAGTGTGGTGCTGAGCCTGGGACAGTGTGTGGGGAGCAGCAGCCAGGGCCGTGGGGCTGGAAAGCAGAGGAGCCAGCCCCGGGCGGGGAGGGGACAGCCCAGCTCTGCTGTCTGCCAGGCTGGTGAAGTGCTGCACCCTCCACTCAGGAACAAAGCTTAGGGCCCGTCGACACCCGAAGGCATCCTTGAAGTTCCAGACTCCCAAGCTGAGGGCCGTGGACCATTTTCTGCCTCTGTAGCACTT
The DNA here is from genome assembly GCA_004026965.1 of Petromus typicus. NCBI lineage: Eukaryota > Metazoa > Chordata > Mammalia > Rodentia > Petromuridae > Petromus > Petromus typicus. Next base: position 18,567 of record PVIR01007417.1, on the reverse strand, counting down.
ACTTGTAAACCAGCCCCCCGCTTGATCCAGGTGTGGCACCCACTAATGGCACCTCACGAGACTGAGAACTGTATGTAAGCGCCAGGTGCTGGCACCACCCGCAGGCTGGCAGAGAGAAGTTTCAGGAGTGAGTCTCAGAAAGTTCACTTGTAGAAACTCCTGTACTGTCAGATACTACTCCCTGTTACACAAATAATTCACTAGCCACTGAGGGCATACAGTGAAGTATGCTTCCTGACTTGATTTTGTCATCCCTGCAAGGGTGTTCTCTCACCTTAACTTTCAAAATTCTGGATCACCTTGCTGCCAGGCTATCGTGAGAGAAGCTCTCACAAGATGCTAGAAAGGGTAGGGAGGACTTGGGTGTGTGACCTCCTCCTTCGCCACCATGCCCATCTACCCTCCGACCAGCCCGGTCCAGGCCTGTGCGACCCTAGCCGCTGTAGTTAGCTAGGGCTCTGGGGCTCAGAATAGGGGGTTCAGACCCAGGCAGTGGTCTGATGGGGTGATGGATGGAGAGGGCAAAGCAGCACAGTATTGATTTCTTAGGGATGTATTCACAGCACAGGCAGTCCTGTGTTTATGTGAGGACCAGGGCCGTCCCCTTCATTTTGGGGCAGCACCTACCAGCCCCACGCCTCCCATGGGGGCTCAGGAGCATGCACAGTCAATCACTTCACCCCGACTTTTCTTACTGTTGTGTGGTTGTTTTGTAAAATCCCAGATCCAGGGGGCACTTTCTCTGGGGAAGACAGTTAAGAATTTGGATTCTGGAGCTACATTTGCCTGGCTCTTCCCAAAACAGTTGTGTAACCCTGTGCAAGCTACTTAGTTGCTCCGACTCAGTTTCCTTTCCTGCAGAACAGGGAGCTCTTGTACCAAGTCACTGGCACGATTGTGGAGCATACTGGCACTCAATGAGATCGCTAAAGGCCTGGGAACAGTGCCTGGTCCGTGGGGAGCTTGTACAGGAGTAACAGGGTGGTGCTGAGCCTCCACCCCGGAAGACAGCAGTATTCCAAAGCGGCAGCTGTCTAATGAAAGTGATGTCAGAATCTCCTAGGAGTCTTATAAGAGCGCATTTTCTTCGGCCCTAGCCCCAGAGTATCTGACTCAGTAAGTCTAGAGCTGGGCCCGAGAATGGGCATTTCTGAGAAGTCCCCAAATGACAGCAGTGCTGTGGGAGTAGAATGGGCTTTCAACATCCCAGCTGCACATCATGCCCATGGCTGCTGTAGCCGCAGCATTTCTTACACCAGCACGGCAGGTTCCAAGAAGCTACCGTGGTGCCGTGCGTGGTGTTAGCCTCGTACGTCAGAGGATAAGTGATGCCTGAAGGCTCGGTAGGCCCGGAAGCTCTCCTGTTCTCGAGCGGGGCTGCCCAAGTGCAGTACTTGAACCCCAATTTGCCTCACTCCCGAACGACTAGACTCAGCTGTCAGTGGCCTCAGGTCTTCATTCAGCTGTATTTATGGAGCGTTTGATAAAACTTGCCTGCACATAGCACTGTGCAGTTCACGAAGCAATTTCAAATACATCTCCTCATTTCGTACACACAAAAGCCTGTGAAGTAGGTCAAGTATTAATATCAGCTGCTTTTACAAGCAAAAGGTAATTACAGAAAGAAAAGGAGGCTGGGAGTGAAAGGCGCCTAGTTCGAGATGGCATGGCTGGTGCGAGGCCACCTAGCCCAGGAGCCCACACCTCGCTTCCCTGCCATCTGCCTGAGGCTCCTGGTGGGCCCCACAGTGAGGGTGCAGCAGGCAGAGAGGAGGTGTAGATGCCACCTGTGTACCTGACCTCCTGCAAGGTGAGCTGCTGACAGGAGCTCGAGTTCCTGAACAACCCCAGGGTGTGGCTTAGCGTGTGCCTGTGCAGCAGATGCTCAGTCCCATGCTGAGCCCTGTCCCACGGAATGGGAGGGCCCAAGCCGGTGGAAGCGGAGACAAGCCTGTGCCGGACCAGCCCTGGAGGAGGGGGCGTTGCTGTGCTGCAGGGGCGAGTAGAAGGAGACCATCTCAGCAAGCATGGTTTTGGTGGTGAGAGTGAGGCAGGAGTACGGAGGCCCTGGAGGTCCAGCCAGATAGGCCAGGCCAGATTCCTCGAGCCAGACTTGACCTTTTTCTTCTCCAGCCACCCCAGGCGCCCGGAACTTATGCCCATCTCAAGGCCCTGCCAGCCCTGGGTCGCTGTTAGGGAGACCCCACCAAAATTTCAATTGCTCTGATTAGAAGAGCAAAAACAAGCCAGGTGTTACCAGGAAATGGTCTAATTAGCACTTACTGCTGACGATTCTTCTTCTTCTTCTTTTTTTTTTTCCTGTTTTAAACCCTGGACATTTTTTATTTGCTAATCATCTCTCCGTTCAACCAGCGCAGAGCTGCACGCGATTTACCTTTTGATGTTCACAGACGAGAACTCTTGAATTTCAAAGAGCCGGCAGGGATTTGGGGGAATCGAATGCAGAAGCTACAGCCGTAATCAAACCTCATTAGAGGTTATTCTTCAAGCAGGTTTTTTTCTTCTCTATGCCTCTCTCTCCCCTCCAGCCCTGATTAGGGGGCTGGGCTGGTGCTTGGGTTTGCTGTGTTTTCTTTGGGACTATCGTGGGGAGCAGTCTCCTCCCACCACCCTCTGGTGGATGCTGCAGGGGTCACTCGCTCCGTGTCCCCCTGTGCCCCAAAGACACTGGCAGGTCTGGGGCTTTGTGTTGAGTTCTCCCTACCTTACACCAGTTGCCATGGTGAGAATTAAGGCTTCATAAAGTAAGGTGGCTTCAGGTAAAGTTCCCTTCCAGGAGAGTCTGAATACTGCTTAGAAAGGGGGGTGCACCCAAAACAGGCCCCAAGTAGGCGTCAGAGGAGGGGTGCTCCCCAGACCGCCCCAGCACCCACATTGAACACCCTTTCCAACACACACGGGGTTCATGTGTGCAGGAGTGTCTTTGAGAATCCATGCATTTTGGGGTGTGCAGAACTGGGATGCCGCCTTCGCAGTCAGCCCCGAGGCCCAGAGCTTCTCACAGAAACCCTACTCTGCCCCTTGAGATTCACAGCTCAGGACATTAGGAGAAGAAGTGACCAAAGTGAGTTCAGTTTAAAAGTCATTAATGTTGCACTGAAATAGTAATAATTGCTATCATGATCATCACTTTGTGTTGGAAACTGTAGACAATTTACTTGGACTTATGGATGTCTGCCCTGCCCTGCCCTTGAGGGTCAACTATTGGGATTATTGGATATCCGCCCCACCCTGTGGGATTTTAAACTACAAGGATTACTGCACTAGGATTATTGGCCTTAAGATTTACTGGAACTTACTTGGATATAAGGATGTCGGACCTGCCCTATGGGATCTTCAACTACAGGGATTATTGTGATCACGACCCTGTTTTATACATGCTAGGATTTTGGATATGAAGGCTTGGTACCTTCCTGTATTATGCATGCTAGGATTATGAGTTGAAGGCTTGGTACCAAATAAAGGTGTGGCGAGCTCGGAGTTTGCCTCTTCTGCTGTTGCTGTATTTGGCTTTTTGCTGCTGCTGTTCAGAGTAGCAAGAGTCAAGCTCAGGCTTAGCTTTTTTCTCAGGATTCTGATTTTATTGTTTGTTGTTAATCCTGTTCCTGTGGAACTCATGGGGAAGGGAACCTGGAGTTTGCCACAAGGGTTCTGGCTGCGTCTTCTTCCCCTGTCTCCCACAACTTTGTGTCAAATGTTCAGGTAAATGCCTCAACCACATTTTCTCCTTTAGTTCCTCAATGATCCTATGAAGTAGATCCTCCTACAATTATCCTCACTTGTTAGACAGGAGGCTTCACTACACAGGACACTGAAGTGACTTGCCCAGGTCTACACAGCTAGTAGTGAGTAGATCCTGAATCCCAAGCTTTCAGAGAATAGAGCTCACTTCTGCCGTGCTGGTCATTTAGTGTCCAGTGCCCAGCACACAGGAGGTATGCACTAAATACCCCTCAAGGGAATGGCTCTGGGCTAAGGCACTGTGCTGGGTCTTAGTGATATAGGAAGAGCTTGTTTGGGGTCCTGCCACGGGATGTCACTGTCTAGAAGGGACAGGGGAGTTACAGAGCCAACTGCCAGAATGAGGAAGTGATAAAAGCCACTCAAAGCTTCAGATGCAAACTGCTGACGGATCCCAGAGGAGGAAGCAATTAATTCTCACTGAGTGAACTGAAAACTGTGAGAGCAGAAGTGACATTTGAACTGGTCCTTGTGGGCAGCGTAGGGCCATCTCAGGCAGTAAAAAGAGGCTCTCAGTTACAAATTGGCAGGAAGGATATGTGCAGATCCTGGCTTTGGATGTGGGATGCTTGGGAACAGGGACTCCTTCAGCTGCTGGGAAGCCACATGGAGCCTGTTGAGGGTTTGAGGTACAGAGGGGCGCTGCTGTGGAGTTCTGTCGGTTTATTTGCATTCGTGAGCATCTGGAGGCTCCACTCAGGTCTCCAAGGAGTCCCGGGACTAGGAGATTGGGGAGCAGGTCAAGGCTGCTGCGATGAACCAGAGAGGTGGGTGAATCAAGACAGAGGTATGGGAGGTGAAAGTGATATGAGTGACATTTATTTTCAAATGGAACCAGCCAGGCTCATTCACTAGTTTGATGTGGGGTTTTAGGAGGAAAGCGTTCTTGGGAATGATGCCTGGATCTCTGTCCTGGTAGTTCGGTGGGTGGTGGTAGCGTTTACAAAGACAGAGAAGGTACGACTCCATCCCTGCTGGTTCACTGGTGAGCAGTGGGACACGACAGGTTCCCTGGTGGCTCTGAGCCTTTCCTCCCCTGATATAATGAGGTCTGTTTAAAACTCAGGTTAATCCATCTGTTTTGCCCCTGAAAATCATCATGATTTTTATTCTTTCCCTCTCACAGCGTATTAAACCGAACTCCTATGCATTTGATCCAGGAAATCATATTAGTGGATGATTTCAGCAATGACCGTAAGTAATACCACTCACTAGCTCTGTAAGCATGAGGGCCCAGCCCCAGCCCTGCGTGACAGACAGGCAGACGAGAGAAGCCTACTGATGTTCTGAGGATGAGGGAAAGCTGTGGTTGGTAATGGGCGTGGAAGATGAGTGTTCGTGGCTGGGCATATGTGTGAGTGTAGGTGAACATACACATGTAAGTATACATGTATGAGTCCATGTGTATTGTTATGTGCATCACACATGTGCACATATGCACTGCACCTTCAACCCATACGGCAGTGGTCATTACCATTTCCTACCTCCTACTGGTCTTAGCCATCCGGTGAAAGGGGCTTGATCCTACCCATATTTCTACCCCGGATCCCCTTTTCCCAAGAACATGCTGTGGTGTCTGGACATCTGTGTATGGAGTGTGAAAGGCACAGCAATTACTGAAGCATTGTCAGAACTAGTGTTGGTAGGTTAGACACTTCCCCCGAGAGCCGCTGCCCCAACAGCCTCACCCAGGCAGAGCTATGTCCTCCTGGTGGGGAGCCAGGGAAAATTGGATGGCCACTGGGGACAGATCCATATCTCAGGAGAGCAGGACACTCACGTCAGTCTGAATTCTGGGAGCTACTGTGCAAACAGTAGAAACTCACCTTTGGGACTCAGAGCCTCAGAGAGTAACACAGTAGTGGGCTGTGCGTGAGGCCTGGGGCAACCAGAGCTGGACATCCCGTCCTGGATTCCAGTGATCTGCTTGTCTTTCGTGAGGAGAAATAGCATGGAGGTGGTGAGTGGGGTGGGGGGAAGGGTAGCCTGGCACTGAGCGGGAGAAGGAAACGCTATAGGATTCTTGTGGGTAGAAGAGCCTAGTGGATAGAGCCTGGGCTCAGAGCTAGATTGTTTAGGCTCAAATCCTAGACCTAGAACTTACTCTATGACCATGTGCCTCAGACAGTAATTAGCCTCATGTGCGTTAGCTACTTTGTCTATAAAGTAGAGATGGTTATAATTGAATATGTGGTCTGTATGAGGATTTACCTTGTGAACACATTCAGAATACTTAGACAGGACCTCACCCAGAGGAAGCTGTGAAAGTCTTTTCTGTTAGGAGTCCAGAGCAGGCAGAGAGGCCACAGTCATAAACACGTGGAGCAGAAATGGTGGAGCCAAGGGATGGAGTTCAGAGCCAGGAACTGGAGAGCTAAGGAAGTGATAGGGCAGTCGGCAAGCTCAAGGTCAAGTGCCAAGGAAGGACTCTGTCATCCCCACGGCACAGTGTCCTGCAGGCTGGAGACCATCCTTCCATCAGCTGGCCAGTCCCCTCACAAAGAGCCTCATGAGCTGAAAGCAAAGTCCCAAGTCTGTCCCTTCCACCCCTGGCTTCCTAGCAGTTCTGACCAGACGCACTGAAGTGAACAGCCTCTGATCTCATCATGTGATGGTCAAAGCAGAAATGTACCCAAGTGACTGGGCCAAGATTTCAGACTTGTAAAATTTTCAGGCGCGTATGTAGGTGATGGTCCTGGGGACCAGTCCACTCGCAGGAGCCCCAGGTGGGCTGTGTCCTGGACAGGCCACTTTGTGAGTGAGCAGCGAGGCCTGGCAGCCCCCTCCATGGCCCCCGAGCTCCCAGGAGTCAGGACCAGGCTGCAGCTGTGCAGTGAGGAGCAGAGGCTGTGAGCAGGGCACCCCGCCTGTCCCTCCAGGCTCCCTTGGGCTGCAGTCACCTCCCTGGGCTCTCACCAGAATCACCTTTGCTTTGCAGCCGACGACTGTAAGCAGCTCGTGCGGCTGCCCAAAGTAAAGTGCTTACGAAACACCCAGCGGCAAGGTAGGCATGAGCCGGCCGAGGGCCTGGGGGGTGGCTGGTGTACGTTTGGGTGCCCAGGGGTGACCCTTCCTCTGTGATCGTGCCACGTGAGGGAGCGACAGTGACATCCACCTGGCTGCTTGTTGTCGGCACAGGTCTGGTGCGGTCCCGGATGCGGGGTGCTGACATTGCCCAGGGGACCACTCTGACGTTCCTGGACAGCCACTGTGAGGTGAACAGGGATTGGCTGCAGCCCCTGCTGCACCGGATCAAAGAGGTGAGTGCGGCTGAGGGGCAGAGCTGACCTGCTCACCTGCCTGCATGCCTCTGGAGGCCAGAGGACAGACACACTGCTGTCCCCTCTTTACAAACAGAGGAATTAAAACACACCAACTTGCCAGGTCACACAGCAGTCCGTGTGGAGCACATCACGGCGTGATCTTGGGGATCTCACACCTGCAGCTGGAGCTGCCCAAAACGGTATGCAACACTTTCAGGTTGCTGGGCAAGAGAGCAGCAGAAAGGAAGCCCTCATCAGCCCTTTGGTAGGAGAGAGGCAGCAGAATTAACCGTGCTTCACACCCAAGTCCTTACCCTCTGTCACTTCCCACCCACATGACGCTCTCACCCAAGGGACTCTCCCAAGCGGGAAGCTTTGATGCAGAGGGATCTGAAAGTCCTTGGCCCTGTGTACCCTTTGGTTGCTCTAGAATTCTATGCATCTCAGTTACTTCCCTGGGAAGTGGAAAGATAATTTTTGCTCTTGTTATTTTATATTCTAACAAATCCACTCACTGCCCTGTTGATGTGGAGAATGTACATGAGGTGGCAAACCTATGGCACAGGTGTTACTTTTCTTTTAAAACAAAAGATGTTAATGTAGGAATCAGTTTTCCTAAAGCAAAACTTCTGTACTGAAGTTTCATTGCAGTGCTGGCCTTTGCGATGAATGAGCGAGTTTTGGGTTGCATGTGAGCAGCAGTCTCCAAAAGGTTCGCCGACCCTGTTACAGACACTGGTGCTTGTACTGGTCTTCACATTCCTAAACTATTGATGGCCATCCCCAGTCCACTGAAACAGGGAAGAGGTGTTTGTTACAAATGCATCGCACAGATGAGGAAACAGCTTCAGGACTGTGACATGCTTGGCAATGTTCCTTAGCTGGCACCTTCAGCGCCAGATCCTCGGGTGTCACCAGTGTGCCAGTGCTGCTGCTGCTTACTCTCTGTGAGAGCAACTTGACTCCTGTCTGCATAATGTCAGTTCCAGGGGATGGAAGGTCCGTACATGATCTTTCCATGGTAAATCCTGGCACTGACCACTTACCTCTGTAGCATTTAGAAAAATCCTTCCTTTGACGGGGTATGGGTGAAGAATCTGGGTTGAAAAATACTAAGTTATGAACCTGGAGGGAGTTTCTCTTGGCATAGGCTTTTCTGAGTGCACCCCTCCCTGTACTTGCTTATCCAAAGCCTCGGAAGCCATCGCTGTTTCCTGCTGCGACACAGCGGTGCTGCTGCTGCCTGCTCTGGAAGTGCCCCTGGTGTTCCCATGGCTCTGTATCTGATCAAGGCCTTCCGGCCCATGGATGCCCTTCCCTGCTCTTGCTCCTCAGGGCTTTGCCCACATCTCTCCCCCTCCAGAAAACCTTTCCTAACCGTAGGACTGGCAGAGGTCACTTTAGGCAGTAATTGCTCTCCTCCTCCACTTCTTAGTTTTCCTTTCCCCTAACAGATGACAAACCCATTGGGGTGCCAGTCCCTTCATGTGGTCACCCCAGCTACTGTAGAATAGGTGCTCAGTGTTTGGAAATGATAAGAAATCGGCTGTGTGGGGGTGTGCTACAGGAGGAAAGCAGGCGTACTTAAGCTAACCACAGACACTTATTGAGCAGTCATTTGGGGCAGAGTCCTGAGCACTGGAACAGGTTGTGTAAAAAGAAGTTAAGCACTTCCTGTGAAGCGCCCCCTGCAGTTCCTGGTGTGCTGGCCTGAACTGGTTTGCAAGTGACCTCCGGAGAAGAAGGTGACCACAAAGGGAAGAGATCTGCAAACTCTAATAACAAGGAAATTCCCAGTGAGGAAGACATTCGCCAGCTCTTAGATAGTGACTGAGGAAACCCACTCCACAACAGGGGCGTTTACCTGCTTGGAAAGGTCTTTCTGCTTACGCAGCGATTTGCTGACAACAGTCTGGGCCCAGTGAAGTCATCCTGCCCCGACTCACACCGGGAGCTACAGGAAAACGGAGTGTGTAAACAAGTGAAGGTTGCAGAACACAGGACAGTTAGAGAAAGGAGGTGCTTAGTTGGCATGGTGTGGAAACAGCAATGCTGTTTATGGAAGTTTTAGACATACTTAAACTAAGATCGTACGAAAAGCCGATTGGAGCCCAGGAATAGAGTATAACAGCAAGTTTCTGGTGTGGTCAGGGAGAACAAGGCTGGGATCTCTCTTTCCAATACCAAATCTATAATCAGTGTAGACATTTTAGAAATTACACTGCTACCTTGTTGCATGAACACTTTCATTTGTGAGCCATTTGGTTTGCAAACAAAAGTGTTTGGCAACATTTTCTTTTTGTTTGCAAATTCCACGTCAGATGCAAGCAGGACCACAGCTATCTTTGCCACCCAAACACAGATGTGGCCGTCTTTCCAAAATCATGGAAAGGATGACGTTTGTGAACTGAGGTACCACTGTAACATAGAGCGAAGACTAATCAGGCAACTTTCTATCAAGTAATGATAGCCACTGTTAACATTTATTTCCAATTAAGATCATTTTCTCTTTGCAAAAAGTATCTGTTTATATGGTTGTGATTATATCGGATTTGCACAATTTTGGATCCTGTTTTTTCCTATTACACATGGGCATCATTTTTTTTTTGGAAAAAAAAGGGTCTCGCTTTGTGGTTCAGGCTGGCCCCTAGCTCAGCCTCAAACTTACATCACAGCAGTCCTCCTGCCTTTGCCTCCCGAGTGCTGGGATACAGGTGTGAGCCACCACGCCTGGCATTGTGTTATGTGGTGCTGACTGCTGCTGGTCGTGAGTCTCCACAACCAGTATTATATGTGGTTACCAAGGATGTAACCCAGGTCCTTGTGCTTGCAAGACAGGCACCAGAACCACTGAGCTAAATCCCCGGCCCACACATGGGCATCTTCTAGCCAGTGTCTTTAAGGTAATTTACCTTTTCTCCAGAGTGGCAGATGTTTGTAGGGCATGCTGAGCAGAAAGTTCATCTCCAAGGAGGAAATAAAGTGCCAGGGTCCAGGCACAAGGCAGCGACCACACCACTGTCCCCTCCTGGCTCTGTCTGCCCACCAACTGGCCAGCTTATTGGTCATTACTGAGAGCTGAAGGTTGTGCAGCCAGGCCTCTTCAGAGAGCCTGGGGCTGCTGGGCTGAGGCCTGAGTCCGGGAGCCCTGTAGCCAGGGCTTTGTTCAGGCCCTGCTGGGGGCAGCCATTATGGCAGTGGAGCCTGCCATTGTAACTGTGTGTTTGTGTGTGGTGTGTTATAAAATACACAAGGCAAATTTTACCATTTTAATCATTTCAAAGTGGACAATTCAATGATTTTTAGTGTCCGCAGGATTTTGTGACTTTCAGCAAAATCCAGAAGTAAAACATTTTCATCCCTGTGGAGGAAACCTCACACCCACCAGCAGTCATGCCTCCTTCCTCTTTTCTCCCTGTCCTGACAGACACTAATCTACTTCGTCTTTATGGCTTTGCCTGTTCAGTACCTTTCATATAAATAGAATCACATGGCCTTTTGACCCTGGCTTGTTCCACATCACGTGTACATATTTGAGCTCCATCTACACTGCGGCATGTGTCAGTATCCAGTCATGACCTAATAATGTTCCTTGATTTGTATAGACTGCATTTTGCTTATGCATCCATGGATGGACATTTAGGTTATTTCCACTTTTGCCTTTTAATGCATGATTATTTTGGAGCGTTTGTTTTCAGTTCTTAGGGGTATATATATAGAGAGGAGAGGAACCACTGGGTCACATGAGATGTGCTAAGGGAGCCTTGCTTTCCTGGTACAACCCAAATGAATCGGTGATGTCTTCTGCATTCAGTGGCTTTGAGCCTGTCTCCGAAGCTCTCCCACCAAATTCTTAATTCTGTGAAGACAGTCTTACCTGCTGGTTGGGCAAAGTCTTCATCCCCTCCCCAAAGGTGAGGGCTGCCATTTTGCCACCAAACACTCCTCTTCAGGCATCACTCGGCCCTAAGACTGAGCTCAGCCTGACAAGTGACTCCCTGCTCTCCACTGCTGCCTGAACGCTTTACAGCCAAGAGCTTAAGCAGACAGACGCCAGAGCTGGATCAGGCTCTGCCCTTCACAGTGGCCTCTGAAGGGTGCAGAGGTTCCCCTGTTGTCCTGCCTCCTGATTTCCTGGAACAACCCTCCCCAGACAGCTCCAGGGGAGGGAGTGCGGGTGCGTGTCTCTGTGTCTTGTCTCAGAGTAAAATGTGATTTGATCTTGTGAGGGGAAGTAGAAATTTTAAGCTGTAATTGAGTTTGGGATTTTCAAAAATAGAAAGAGATAAGAAGGCAGCTGGGCTCAAGCTGACCTGAATCATCCTCAGTTTGTGTTTCCACCTTGACAACCTCCCGAATTTCCCTTCCCTTCCCTTCAGTTACGTCATGATACCGGAAACACATGCCACGTTCGGTTTCTTTTTTTTCTCTGAGTGTTTGTAACAGACTTCTCTTCTCTCTCTTTCTCTACATATCTCTTTTAGCAAGAAAGAACTTAAGAGATCCTAACCCCTTGCGTTCAGTAAGTTTACATTGCTATTATCTTACACAGACTTGGGGGCCTTCTTCCGTGCTTCCCTAGCTTGTCCCTTACCATGAACCCTATTTAAAAGGCAGGATCATTTTGAAAATAATAATTTGACTTCTCTTTGTAGATGAGGACATGGGAGTCACACCAAGTGTGCTAGCTTGCTGAGGTTATAGGTATTCTGGATGACAGACCCAGAATAGGAACTCAGGTGTGCTGTCCACTTGTCCCTGCCTCACTGTGTCTCCCCCTGGAGACACTGGATCCCCTTCCCCGGTGTCCCCCCGCCCCCGGCCATCTTGGAAGTACCAGGCTGTGTCTTCACATTAAACTGGAGTCATTTACTCTCTGTCACCCTCCTTGGCCCATGAAGTCCCACTTGTCTTTGTGTCTACTGCAGTCCCTAGAGCATGGTGGGTTTCTGAGGATGCTGGTGACGGCGCAGAGCAAGGGCTCTGGGAGTTTCAGATCACTTGTCCGTGAGGTTTAATTATGTGAGTCAGCGAAGACACAGGAGTATTACAGCTGAGGTGGTTGATGGCTACTGCCTGATGCATTCAGCCTATTATGGCCCCTGGTGAGGGAGGGAGGGGATCTTGGAAAGACAAGGTGGGGGCCAGGTGGTAGGATCCAGGGTCTGTCAGGGAACCAGCTGTCTGACTGAGCCTCCAAGTAGACCTGGCTTTTAAGACACAGCTTCTGGGGCAGGCGGGCCGGGGCCTGTGGCAGATCTATTATTGGAGCTCCTGGTCCCCGAACTTACAGGAAGGCCACGTCATTTAGGGTAGTGACCCAGCTGTATCCGGCCAGAACCAACAGAGTCCTCTGAGGGTGGGAAAGCCTTCCTACCTGGTTCACCAAGTCCGGCCCACTTCCACAGGCTGCGCTGATGGAGAATCTCCTGTCTGCAAGGCTCTGGGCTGGGATTGAGGGATATGGCGGTGGAGCAGATACCCAGACGTGCAGGACCCTTGGAGAGCTCTCTCTCCTAGCTCTGACAGCTCTCCTGCAGCCCTTCTTAAAGGTCGCGACACCACACAGCCCTTGACCCCAACACCCCTTAGTGCCTGGCTGCTATAGCGATCTCAGAGGAGAAGAGGTTTCAGAACTGGCCGGGAGGCAGAGCCTATGGATTATTTCTACAAGCCTGTGGCCCACAGGAGCAGCTAGAATTTTATCTTACATTTTTATTTTTCAAATATCAAGCAAAGATCATTTTAAAAAATCATAACAAAACAGGATTATTAGTTTGGGGGCCCTGAGGACCACCTTAAGCTCAGTAGTTAACTAGAAAGACCCATATTTAGCAAGACTAATGTAGAGTATGTATAACAGCATGATGATCAGACAAAGTACTTGTTACAGCTCACTGTCAGACCAACAAAGATGTCTCTGAACTTGAGAACATTTCAGAATTCAAGGGACAGGAGCACCTTTGGGGTGTATTTGTACATGTCTGTGTGCGGACGCAGTGGTGGCTGCGCACAGACACATACGGACACTGGCCCTGGACAAACCCTGCAGGGATGTGGCAGCCGGGCAGGTGCGGTGCTGATGGCGGCGAAGGAAGCATCTGTGACTCCCAGAGGGAGCAGCAGCGCCCTGACAGCGAGCCCCGCTCTCCACACGGGCCTGCTGGCTCTTGGAGGCACCCCGTTACTGTCAAAGGGAGCCACGTGTGGGAGGCTCAGGGACAAATTAAGTCTGTGAACTTAGAGGCAGGCACTCAGTGAATCTAGGGCTTAAAATAAAAAGACAACCTCATTTAGGGGAAAGATTGAGTCAGGAAACTAAATGGCTTCAAGGAGACAGGTTCTTGCCTATGTCAGCCGAAGGATAGTTGGTACATAGGGTGGAAAAGTCATCCTGTGGCTCCGAGTCCTGCCGGCTCCCTGGGCTGATTGCTTCCCTGGGAGCTGCCCTGGAGCCTCCTTAGTCGTGGCTGTTTTACACAACCCTCACCAGTCTACATTCATCCCACTGGGAAATTTAAACAAACAGACAGTGCCCTTGAAGGTCCCCACCCCGGACTGGGGACTTCATTTGCGTATTTGGAAATACTCCCTGTGTGATTTTGATGCCCACAGATGGGTGGCCTGGGGGGAGCAGGAAAGATGATCCTGGAAAGTAAGACGCAAGCCTGGTTTGTTTTTAATTGATGGACAAATTGTATATGTGCAATGGGACATCATGTGCTATTTTGATGCATGTATACAAAGAATAATGACCAAAGCAAGATAATTAGTATTCTGTCACCTCAAGCATTTGTCATCTCTTTGTTGGGAACATTCAAAATCTTGTCTTCTAGCTATTCTGAAATAAATTATTATAAACTATATTTACCCTACTGTGCTATGGAACAGTAGAATTGATTGCCTCTTTCTTTCTTTCTATTTTCTCTTCTCTTTTTTTAAATTTTGAGACAAAGTCTTGCCAAGTTGCCAGGGCTGGCCTTAAATTTGTAATCCTCCTGCCTCAGCCTCCCGAATAGCTAGAAGAGGCAGCACCGAGCCTAGCCTTACTTGGCACCCATTTTGCCTCCTTCCCCTTCCCATGGCCTTTGCTCCGCTTGTTGGATGCCGCGTGCTCTCGCTCGTATATGGATGCCAGCCTGATTGTGACATTCTTGGATGCCATTTGAAAGAATTCGTGCCTTACTTTAGAGGAGATTCAGGGTCCCAGCAGCTGCGTGGCACAGTAGGACAGCATATCAGGAAGGCAGCTCTGGCAGCTACTGGAAGGATGGAAGGAGAGGATGATGACTAGGACAGAGAGGAACTTATGAGCCCATTGCTGTCCTCTGCCCATGCGGGGAAAGGGGACAGGTGGGTGAATTCACAGAGCCGTTTTAGAATTAGCACCCGCAGAGCTTGATCTGGTTGGAGGGCAGAATAAAGCTTAATTTGGAGCTCAGGGAGGGGATTATGTGATGATCTGTTCACAGACATGAGGAGTTCAGAGAAAGGAGCCTGTGGGAGAAGGTAAGCCACCATTCGAAGGGCTAAGTGAATGCAGTTGGAAGGTCCTGTGCAAACCGGATCTGAGGCTGGGAGCTGGAAGTGAGGTTGGGGCTGCAGATTCAGATATGTGAGTCCTCAGCGCAGGGGACAGCTGTCTGTCAGCTTGTCTAGGACCCTGGGACCTGGGTGAGGTTCTCACTGGGGATGCTTGGCTTTGGGGATTGCGCATGGAGTCACCTTGCCGGCTGGCTATGTATCTGTGTCCTGCCTCAAGCCCCAGCATTGGGAGTGGATCTCTGGAGTCTTTTCTCGTTTCCCCTTTCTCTGTGTACAGCACCCCAGCCACCCCCTACTGTTTTCATGTGGCCTCTGTGACTCAGAGACCCCGGCAGTCAAGGACATGTTCTGACCATTCAAAGTGCAGAATCAGAGAGGTCTTGGCGTCCAGTGCCCCACTCTGTAGATGGTGAAGTAGAGATGCAGAAATAAAACCTCGTGGCATAGGTCATCAGCTCTGTTGGCACCACCGGTGCCAGACCCTGCCGAGCTTTCTGCACCCTAGCCGGGTTGGTGCCTACAAATGCAGCAGTTTTGTTTTGCAGGACTACACGCGGGTGGTGTGCCCTGTGATTGACATCATCAACCTGGACACCTTCACCTACATCGAGTCGGCCTCAGAGCTCAGAGGAGGTAAGTAGGGCTGATGCCTTCTCCCCGTTAGTCTTCTTCTCCTCCTTCCATCTTTAAATGGGAGGAGGTGAAGGGACAGCTCTTCGAGTTCCATCTGGAGCATCCAGCCCTGCGCCTTGTGGTAGAATTCACTCTAGCAGGCCCCTTACCCTGGCACTGAGAATTGAACTGGTGCCGTGGGCAGACACCCAGGCCCCAGAGCTCACCGCAGCCTGAAGGTGACAGAGGCAAGGATTCCCCTGAGCATGGGGGACCTGATTTGTTCTGTACCTCACTGTTGGCACCACCCCTGCTGGAGAACCTCCCAGCTCTGCCTGGAGCCCTGCCCTGCCCCCAGCCCATGTAGATTCTCAGGTGACCCCGAGGCCCCATGAGACACCCTTCTTCTTTCCTAAGACCAAGGACTGTATTCCATGCATATCCTTGTCACCCTGGGCCCCATGCTGTGCTCTTGTCCTCCACCCTCTGCTCCCATCTTGCACAGCAGAGCTGCTTCAGTGCAGCAAGAGGGTGCTGAGCACTAGGGCTGGACACTAGGAGGCAATGGCGGCGGCCTTGCTGCTGACCAGTGCAGGGAAACTCATCTTCCCGGGGACCTGAGCATGTGCGCGTGTTCATGAAGAAAGCTTTGCAGGTGCCTTGAGAGACCCAACGAACTATGTCTTGTTTTATAGGCTTTGACTGGAGCCTCCACTTTCGGTGGGAGCAGCTCTCTCCAGACCAGAAAGCTCGGCGCCTGGACCCCACGGAGCCCATCAAGTGAGTCAGAGGCTTGGTGCAGGGGGTCTGGGCAAAGGTGCTACCACTGGGTTCTTCCTGCTGCCCCATGGTACCGGGACAGGTCTGCTTGAGATGCTGAAAAGATTATGCAGAGACAATGAGAAGCTGCAGCGGCCAGTTCTACTTCTAGTTCTGTTTTAGGAGGTTTCTCCTAGGCCAGTGAGAGCCTGGGGAGACCTGTGCCTAGGAAGGTGCCCTCCACTGACTGCCTCCATGCAGGCCATGGTGGGTGTGTTTCCTGTTAGCTCTGAGAGTTAAGATGACCCCTTGGGTCCCAGCACCCCCATGGCTTGGCTGTTGGGATTCACCCCGGGAAGGCTGAGCAGGTGAAGGCTGTGAACCTAGAAGTAGAGGCTGCTATATCAAGGCATTTCCACTGCTCTGTGTGAGCAGCACGTCTGCCGCAGTCTGTGTGAGAACACCGTGCGTATGAGTATGGAGGTGCCAGTCCTGTGCTGTGGGTGGCTGTCTGCGTCCAGAGGGTTTCCTTCTGGCTCCGCTGGGACCCACATCACATGCCGGCAAGCTGTCTGCCTGGACTCAGGGCTCATCTGAAGGCTTGGCATAGAGGGAAGTGTGGTGGTCCCTTGGGGACACTGCCCTCAATTTAAAGTGTGTGACCTTGAGCTCCAGCCCAAGACTGAATGAAAAACACATCCCAGGCTTCAAGTTAAAATAAGTCTGCCTTGAGTAAGGTACCAGAAAGATAAAAAGTGTATGAGGAACTACAGAGAAGGTCCCAAGGTTGGGATTGCTCCATTCAGTGGCTTAAAACTGTCCAGAATTATTCAAAGGTATTTATTTGTGTCTCTGGTGCCTGCCACAGTGAAATTCTTAAATCGTATTCATTGGATTGGCTTAACCTGAGAACTGAAGGAGCTATGAAGAGTTAAATGACTGTGTTCCAAACAGGATTCTGCAACTCTTGTCTCGTCCTTCCTTTCTTTCCAAACAGTTTCTCTGGCTCAGTAATCTAGAGCCAGGAGAGCTTAGGGCTGGGGTCCCCCTAGAAGAAAATGAAGGTGAGAATGTATGAGTTGGCAGTGGTCGCGGTGATGGTACTTCCGATTGTGTGGCTTGAATTGCTGAAGGCCTGTTTGACTGTTACGGAATCCAGAAGACTTATGACTGTGGTGTGGGCAGGGCTGGTGCCTTTGGAGGCCATTCCACATCTTTCTCTTCAGACTGCAGATAGCCCTC
Source organism: Petromus typicus (assembly GCA_004026965.1). NCBI lineage: Eukaryota > Metazoa > Chordata > Mammalia > Rodentia > Petromuridae > Petromus > Petromus typicus. The sequence continues at coordinate 1,384 of PVIR01007417.1, read as the reverse complement.
TTATCTCTGTGTCTCCACATCATTTTACATCTATCTATAACTAAACTTCCCTTTTCTCTAAAGGGAAATCATACTGGATTAGGCCCCACTCTGATGGTCCCTTTTATAGTTGATTACTAAATAAGGCCACCTTCTAAATTCCTGAGAGCTAGAACTTTAACATGCCACTTTTGGGGAAAGGAGGCACAATTCAGTGATAATGGAAGGGTAAAACTGGAAACAGGAGTGGGCCCGGTTTCAGGAAGCAGATGGGCTGCTGACAGGTGCCGCGCAGCCCTTGTCTGCCTTAGTTTGGTCCATGCTGTCCTCACTCCCAGGAGTGGAGCAGCCCCCACTCTGGCAGAGCCTGAGGAGCAGATCAGTGTTCAGGCATAGGAAGGGTGCTATGCTGCAAAGTCACCTGTCTACAAGGCTAGCAGATTTACAAGCCAAGGACAAAACCTTGTTTTAAATGACTGGAATATATGTTGGCCCTTCTGAAGAGGAACAGAGATTGAGGGGAAAACGGCGTTGAGTTCTGATGTTTCTCCCTCCTGTTACTGATTCCCCTGCCTTTGCTTCCAAATACGCAGGACTCCAATCATCGCTGGAGGGCTCTTCGTGATTGACAAAGCTTGGTTCGATTACTTGGGGAAATACGACATGGACATGGACATCTGGGGTGGGGAGAACTTTGGTGAGTCCTCCTTGTGTGCATCTTCACCTGTACCATTCTACATGGCCGGGGTTTGGGACAGGGATCGCTGTGTCCTTGAACTCTGCTGGTAGCGGGCCAAAATCACATATGCTTGGATGCAAGCCCGGAAGACAGTGAGTGCGCTTCTCCTTTGGGGCAGGCTGGGTGCAGTGCCAGAGCAGTGGTGTTGGAGGGAGGCGGTAAGGAAACATTTCTTCATGGGACCTGGCGGCTGTGAAGAGCAGGCAGAAACATACCCAGGCCCTCTGGGGGGAAAGGTAAGATGCAGAAGCTAAAGGGGAAAATCAAGGAAGAGCCCCAAGTTCAAGCTTGAGCTAGAAGTGCTGATCTTGGGGATTTGGAATTGGAAGGAGTCTGGGGAGCAAGAGCACGAAGGACAGGAGGACAGTGTCATTCTTTAACATCTATTAACATCCCTCGGCTGCTCTGATTATAGTCCACAGCACTAGATTAATGGAGAAGGTCTGGGTTAATTGCCACCAAATCCCCAGAGTGATTTTGCCCTTATAATTTACCGGGAGAGGAAGAGAGGAGTGAAAGAGGGTGGTCACTCGGCCCTGAACGGTCCTCACATGGCTGAGGGTGGCCATGGTGATAGAAAGCTGAGGTTTGTTGCTGCAGGAGAAGCAGCAGTCAGAAAGTCCCTGTCCATCTAGCTAGTGGCACTGAATGACTCTCATTTCCCCA
>PVIR01007416.1:0-51224 GCA_004026965.1 Petromus typicus | reverse complement strand
ACATTTTCTATTTCACAATATATAACATACAATGCTAGGACTCATTTACATCTTCATTTTCTCATACCAGAGAAAAGATGCGATATGTATCTATCTGTGCCCTATTTATTTCACTTATGAGGATATCCTCAAGGTATAGCACCCTGTTTCTTTCTCTTCCTGCTTCTCACAGTTTGTAATCTCACATTCCCATGAATGGTTCCCCGGGGAGCCCGTCCCTAGAGCGGAACTCCCACAGGGTGGAGGCTGTGCCTGCCCTTCTCACTGCTGTGCGCCCTACAGCGTTTATCACCGGGCTGGGCGCAGCGTACATGGTGGCTCAGTACTGTTGGCTGAGGGTATGAATGAAAGAACGGAGGGGAGGTGCCGGTGCACCCTGCCTGGTGATGGCTGAGTGGCAGTGGCTCCCTGTGGCCAGTCTAAGTGCCCCCTTGACAAGGTTTCTAGAAACGCCATCACAACGAAATGGTTCTCACAGTTCCAGTGTATGACACCTGTCAAGTAGGACAGCAATATTGTCGGTCCTGGTGAGGTCCTCTTATTCCTAGCTGGTAGATGGCTGGGCTCTCCTCAGTCTCGCGCCTGCATTTGCGCTGACTGCTCAGCACTACGAAGATCCCAAGACTGGGAAGCAATGACACGAGCGGGCTTTCTGGGCTGGGACCACAGCTCGGAGGAGGAGGACAGTCCAGATCAACGCTGCGGGCATTCGTTCGGTGGCTATGAGACTGCAGAGGATGCGTTCCTGGTCTTGAGGCCCTGGGTTCAGGCCTACCCCGTACCAGCCCTTTGCAGGCAGCTGCCAGCCCTGCCTCTGTACCTCTGGCTAGCTTTGGGGGCCGGGCCTGCTAGGTGGTTCCCACACCAGGCTTTTAATGACAAGTTTGTCATGCGCAGTCAGCAGAAAAGGAAAAATTCAGTGAAGCAAGATGAGGAAAAGTTATTCTTTCAAGGAAGTCTTTTGACATCAGGAGGACAGTGGAACCACAGCCTGTCATTATGGGGGTGTTGTGAGGGTGGAAGATGTTGGCAGCAGGAGGAATGCTGTGGGGGACTCACTGCTTGGTTTCAGTAAATAGTTTCTGTAGAAAAGCAATCACAGAACAGATTAGCCTTTTTAAAGAGTAACATGCTCTCTTGTGGAGCAGATCAGATTTTAGACAGACGTGAAGGCTGAGAGATGAAAGAGGCTCTATTAACTATTTAGTTTTCAGTTGTTAAGACAAGAGAAAAGTAGAATTAAAAGGACTACATATGTGTCATGACAGGTTTAGGATAGTTGGTTTCTGAGCACTGCCCTCTGAGTAAACTCTAACTTTATAATTTCTCTTTTGATTTATGTCATTTCGTGTGTGTTCACATCACCAGAGAGTAAAATACAAGCTAATATCACTGTTTGAATTGGTTCCATTGATGTCTTCTGTCCTGAGACATAAAATGCTGGACCTCCGGCAGCTGTTTCCCAACACCTGTTCCTTCTCATCCTCCAGGAATTTCATGACTTTGGAACTTTCTCATGATATTGAGTCCCCTATTAATTTAACCTTGAATTACATTAGCTTTCTTTGCAATCGTGTGGAACAATCGTCCCTTTCTCTTTCCTCTCCTCAAAATTATCAAACGTTTATCATACTCTGGGCAATGGTCTAGGCACAAGGAGTTTATTCTTCCTAAACCTTCTGAGTGTTTTCCTCATGTGCTATGGCTCAGCCCTAGGCTACCAACTTGAGCTAGTACAGCCCATTTCATGAAGTTAGGGGTAGGAAACTATTACTATATTCACACTGAATGGCAACCTATACTTGTAATTTTAGCTGTAAACTGCATCTTATTAGAGTCATTCTGTGGTTTTAGTCTTTCAAAGTTTATTAGCACATGTACATAATGATTATATTCCTTCAAGGAAGTTGGTGTATGTACATACCACATCTTAATTCCTTTTTCATCCCCTTTCCCTTTCCTCTTTCTTCACTGCAATCTCTTAGCCCCTTTCCCTTTTGTTTGCTACAAGTTTATAGTATATAACCTTTTTTAAAAAAATGTTTTTTGAGACAAGGTCTCACATGTGGTCCAGGCTGATCTTGAACTCATGGCAATCTTCCTGCCTCAGCCTCTAAGTGTTAGGATTACAGGTATGTGCCACCATGCCTGCCAATTATATAAAATCTTTTAAGATGTTTCCTTAGCCTACTTCTGGAAACCAGTGTATTTGCTATCATTGTCAACTGTTGTTTTCCACAAAGTTAATACAGAAACTTTTATACATTTACATGACTGATTACAAATTTAAGCTTGATATTTTCTTTTCTTTTTTATTTATTTATTTATTTTTAAGGCAGGGTCTCGCTTTGTAGTTCAGGCTGCCCCTGAGCTCAGCCTCAAACTCACATCACATCAATTTTCCTGCCTCTGCCTCCCAAGTGCTGGGGTTACAGGCGTGAACCACCACGCCCGGCACTGTGGTATGTGGTACTGATTGCTGGTGGGCGTGAGTCTCCAGTATTGTTATGTGGTTACCGGGGATCTAACTCAGGCCCTTGTACTTTCAAGATAGGTGCCAGAATCAATGAGCTAAATCCCCAGCCCTAGCCTGATATTTTCAAGGCTAGAAATTTTTAGATTGACATAAAGCCACTAATTAGCATTTTAGAATATAATCACTCTATGGGGAGTTAGCTCAGTGGTTCCAGTGCCTGTCTTGTAAGCTCAAGGACCCAGGATCGATCCTCCAGTAACCACATACCATACTGGGTGTGGAGACTCACACCCAGCAGCAACCAGTACCACATACCACAGTGCCGGGCGTGGTGGCTCACGCCTGTCATCCCAGCCCTCGGGAGGCAGAGGCAGGAGGATTGCTGTGCTGTGAGTTTGAGGCTGAGCTCAAGACCAGCCTGAACCACAAAAAAGCAAGACCCTGTCTCAAAAAAAAAAACCTTAAAAAAAAAACAAAGTATATAATCACTCTATTTATAAACCCATATATTATCAAATAGTTGCTGATCTATATTCTTCTTCTTTTTTTTTTTTTTTTTGAGATAGAGTCTCACTTTGTACTTTAGGATGGCCCTGAGCTCAGCCTCAAACTCATAACAATCCTCCTGCCTCCATCTCCTGAGTGTTGGGATTATAGGTCTGAGCCACCAGGGCCAGTACTGTGGTATGTGGTACTGATTGCTGGTGGGCAGGAGTCTCCACCTTCAGTATTGTTGTATGAGATTACCAGGGATCAAACCCAGACCCTTGTGCTCGCAAGACAGGCACTTTAACCACTGAACTAAACCTCCGCCCTTCTATCTTATTCTTAAATCCATCATGAAGATACCTACACAAATATCATACTGAAATCTGGCAACCTTCTCATCACTTTGCCATAGACAGGAAATGAGAAACCTTTAGAATCTATTCCATATTTAGATCCCAGTAACAACGCCATATACTCACATTAGAGGGAGAAATAAATAATTCAATAACAACTGTTAACTATTTCAATACACGCATTTCAATAAAAGTAAAACAACTCAATCAACAAGGATATTGAGCTGAATAACACTCTATACCAACTAAATTTCAGAGTCATCTATAGAAAAATCCACTGCAAAGCAGCAGTATGTACATTCTCCAGCACATAAGGAATATTTTCCAAGGCAGATCATACGTTAGGCTATAACACAAGTACCAATAAACATAAAAGGATTTAAGTTATACAAACTTTATTCTCTGGCCACAATAGAATGAAATTAGAAATTAACAATAGAGGCAAATTTAAGAAATTCACACATATGTGGACATTTAAAATGACCACTTAAATAACTAATACATTAACAGATAAATCACAAATCGAATTAGAAAATACTTCTTATGAATGAAAGTTGAATGATAAAGTGCCCCAACTAATAAGATTCAGGAAAAACAACGTCAAGAAGAAAATTACAGCTATATTGAAAAAATAAAAAGAACTCAAATCAGTAACTTTTTATCTTAAGAAATCCAAAAAAAAAGAAAACTAAACATAGAACATGTAGAAAGAAAATTGGAATCAAATAGATAATATAAAAGTGATAGAAGAAAATCAGTGAATTCAAAAGTGGGTTCTTTGAAAAAAATCAACAAAATGGATAAAAGTTTAGTTAGACCTAACAAGAAAAGAGAGAAGATGTGGCTTCTAAAAATAGGAAACAAGAAGGAAGAGGAGAGAAAGAGAAAGAAAAAAGAATCAAGATGTGATAAGTACATGTACCAACTCCCCAAAATGAATCTAATCATGTAATGCAAACAAGTACTACTAGAAAATAACTGGAAGAAAAAATGTTCCCAGAAATATTCATTTTACATAGCAAAGAAATTGGTAAGTGCTGTTTTTTGTTTTTTCTCTGAAAAAAATAAATTTTAACTAGAAAAAATAGAAATAAAAATCATCTTGCAGAATTTTAAAAAGATTATAGAAGAAAGTATAAACAACTTTAATCAAACAAATTAAATAATGTAGATGAAATAAACAAATGTCTAGCAAGGCATACTTGGCCAAAACTAACTCACAAAAATAGAAAATCTAAGAAATTGAATCAAAATACATCAAAACCAACATTTTTTAGGTTTTTTGAGACAGGGTCTCGCTTTGTAGTTCAGGCTGGCCCCGAGCTCAGCCTCCAACTCACATCACAGCAATCCTCCTGCCTCTGCCTCCCGAGTGCTGGGATTACAGGCGTGAGCCACCACGCCCGGCACCGTGCTATGTGGTACTGGTTGCTGCTGGGTGTGAGACTCCATGCTCAGTATGGTATGTGGATACTGGGGATCGAACCCTGGTCCTTGCGCTTGCAAGACAGGCGCCAGAACCACTGAGCTAACTCCCCAGCCCTCAAAACCAACATTTCACACATGCACTTTTTTAAGGCATAACAAATGTTATATTTTAGCTATTATAATGGTTTCTTACCCCTCATAATGCAAGTAATAATTCAGAGATGAGAATATTACTGCTATATGGCAATTACACTTAAATTTAAAAACATTTTGTATTAAGCCAAAATATAGATCTGGTAAGATTAGTATATTTATTGGGCTACCTTTAATGTTTCTTCTAAGAAATGGTGATGTTTGTATCATGATGAAAATTTCTGTACAGAATCTACTTCCTTGGTCTGTCTAGTTCCATTTACACTACTAGTAACTCAGAATCAACTATCACTCTGAAAACTTGCTATACCCTAAAGTTCTGGCTATATGAAGCATTCTACAAACTGTTTCCATAAAACTGCCATTGCTTCCAATTTCTTGTTTGTTTTTTGGGAATAGAATATACTTTTGTGAATTTCCAAATTGTCTTAAGAAAAGTAAGGGGGCACCACCATAATTGTGATTGTTGAGATAGGTTTTGGAATTCTCTGTGTGAGCCAATGAATGTAAGGAGATGTACATATATTGTTAGTGTTGTAAACAGTACAGTTTGAAGCCTGAGTCTATCCAAAATGGATGTAAGCAATGTTAATATTGTATTACAGATAAATAAGCATTGAAAAATAAACAAAAGAACTATAGTATATTCTACCTTTAACTTCTTGTAAACAGTGTTTTGTGGATAACTTCAGTTTTATCAAAAGGCTGATATATTTCAATATTTGGAAAGCATCGGTGTTCATTTTGAGTTGGCAGAAGTAATCCATCCAACTGCCATTATGTTTGGTATTAAGACAATACCTTTCAATAAAGTTATTGAAATGGAAAAAAAAATATTCCCACAAAGAAATTTTCAGGACCGGGCTGGGGATTTAGCTCAGTGGTTCTGGCACTTGCCTTGCAAGTGCAAGATCCTGAGTTCGATCCCCGGTAACCACATATAATAATGCCAGCAATCAGTACCACCTACCACAGTGCCAGGTATAGTGGCTTGCATCTGTAATCCTAGCACTTGGGAGGCAGAGGCAGGAGGATTGCTGTGAGTTCAAGGCTAGCTTTGGTTACACAGTGAGTTCAGGGACAGCCTAAACTACAAAGTGAGACCCTGTTTCAAAATAAAAAAAGTGGGCAAAATGTTTAACTACACATTTCTTTAAATATATGAAAACAGCTAAAAAGCACATGAAGAGATGCCCATTATCAATAGGCATCAGAAAAATGCAAATCAAAACCATAATGAGATGTGACTTCACAGCCAGTGTAGTGACTGCAATAAAAAAAAAAGTCCAGTAGTTAATGTGTCAAGAATGTGGAAATATTGAAACTTTCATCGCTGTTAGGAATGTAGAATGTTGCAGCCACTGTGGAGAGTAGTTTGAAAGTTCTTCAAAAAGAGAAACATAAAATTATTATGTGTTTCAGCAGCTCTACTCCTATCTATATATCCAACGGAACTGAAAACACATGTTCTCACAGAAACTGCAGGAGTTTTTATTTGCAGCATTATTCATAATAGCTAAGAACTGGAAAACACCAGATGCACTCTAACTGAAGAGCAGATAGACATAATGCGATGTATTCATACAATAGAATATACATTACACACAAATGGGAATATGTATCATTTGGCAAAAAGGAATTAAGTACTGATGTATGCTGCAACATGGATAAACCAAAAATATTATGCAAAGGGAAATAAGCCAGTCACAAAAGACCACATAGTGTGTGCTGTTATTTCTATAAATTCAAAATAGACAAATCCACAGAGACAGAAAATATATTAATAGTTGCCTGAGGCTGGCCAAGTGAGAGTGAGGGTGAGGGGCTGACTGCTAATGGGTGTGGAGTTTCTTTGAGGGGTGATGAAAATGTTTCTAAATTGATTTGGTGATCGCTGCATGACTCTGGGAGCGTATTAAAACCCACTGAGCTGTATACTTTAAACAGGTCAATTGTTCGTGTGAATTGCACTTCCATAACGTTGTTAAAAAATAACCTATAACAAACTGAAAGCCCGTGGTATGATTTCCATGTCTAACTGCAAAGAAGGGCTGAAGCAAAAAACAAGTTAGCAGTTTCCCAGAGAGCCAAAGACAACATCACAGTTCGTTCCTAGACAGTCACCTCCTAAATTTTAGTCCTGCGAACCCTTTGGATCTGTTTTCAGACAAAGAGAATCAGAGTGGCCTCAAAAGCAAAGGATGGGGGCCGGGGAGTTAGTTCAGTGGTTCTGGCGCCTGTCTTGCAAGCGCAAGGACCAGGGTTCGATCCCCGGTATCCACATACCATACTGGGTGTGGAGACTCACGCCCAGTAGCAACCAGTACCACATAGCACAGTGCCGGGCGTGGTGGCTCACGCCTGTAATCCCAGCACTCGGGAGGCAGAGGCAGGAGGATTGCTGTGCTGTGAGTTTGAGGCTGAGCTCAGGGCCAGCCTGAACCACAAAGCAAGACCCTGTCTCAAAAAACCTAAAAAAAGCAAAGGATGCCTCCAAAGGGCAACTATTTGTTTAATTTAAATCAAGAGTGGCTAAGAATTGAGACGCTGTATTCCTGAGTTATTTGTAAACTCTTATGTGAGCCTCAGGTTTGGTCTCTTCCTCCTCCTCCCTCCTTTCTCTTCTTTCTCCCCTCATCCCCTGCTTCTTCTCCTCCTTCTACTTTCTTGCATTCCTGTCAAGTATCTGTTGTTGATTTGAGAGTATATATTTTAGTAATTTTTGATAAAAAACGTTCTATATCTAGCAGCTGCTTGATGTTCACAGTGGCATACACACTACAAGATGCGTTCTCACAGTGAGGACTGAGTGTTCCAAGATCCAGTCTGTTTATCCTGACCCTCAGCACTCTGTTCTTATTAATTTTATCTGTTCTTGGCATGCCTGCCTCCCACAACAGACAGGACAGTTTTGTTACATAAACTGTTTTCTTTAATTTTTAAATTCTGCTCCTTCCAAGGAGATATTTCACTGTGCTAAAGAAGCCACCAAGTAGCAAGTAAGTGTAGCGCTTCTGAAATCCGACCACTTAAATTCAAATTACTGTACCACCACTTGGCTTGCAGCTTTAGGCAATGAACTCTATAGTTTCTTCATCTTAAAAACGAAAATGACGGTGACAATAGTGCTTATTTCTGGGTTGTCATGAGGATTTTATGAGTTAAAATCTACAAGACACCAAGAAAATGTTGATACACAGTTCAAGGGTTACGTGGTCAGTATTGTTCATTTCCATGTTTTCAGACATCATCTCAGGTCCTGCAAGGACACAGTAATTTAGTCATACTCAGTGAGGTGGGCAGAGTGCAGGAGCTGGGTCCTTCAGTAAGCGAATTTCACAAAGTGCTTCAGGCAAGTTCGTAGTGGTCGTCAGGAGGCCTGTCACCACGCTATAGGAACAGGGAACTTGGTAAGACAGGTCTGAACACACTCCTAGGACTGGAGTGCAGCAACAAGCATGGCAGCGATTTCAATAAGAGCAGTTCTAGGTGGTACCGAGCCCAGGAGCGTGGGGTGTTGGCACGTTATAATGGAGTGTCATGGGCGTTGAAGAGTGATCGTAAAACCCAGTTTGGTGACATCATTTTTCCTCAATGGTAAGCCCAGGAAGGCAAAAGTATAGAGAGAGAGTAAGGCTGAAGATACAGCAGATCTGTACTTATGTTAACTCCATCTTAAAGCGATAATACCCAAATATTTTATATTTGAAGATAGCACTTATTTTAGTTCACCTAAAATAAAATAAATATATAACATAGGCCTTTTTAAACTGAGCTGAATTAAAATTTTTATTTATATTGTTTTTCTGATACTCCCTGAAACAGTTGGAGATTGTTGTTGAAAATGGTTTGAGAATTGGCTGCTCTAGGCTTTTACTGTGGAAAAAAGGTAATGAAGAGAATCAGAAGCCTTCCTCGTTTGTAAAAGTAAAAGGTTTGGGCATAAAGTCACTTTCGTTCAGATTTTTTGTCTGTTTCTAGAAGTGTTTGCCAGAGTTGCTTCCATTTGATATTTTCAATCAGTAAGGAACTGGGAGTATTTTTAAGGCTGGTGTATCAAATACACCCAGATTTGGTTGAGAGAAGATGTTAATTCACCATACTTGAATTTATTAATTTACAGGTAAAACCTTACCTAAAGGCAATCTTTTAAGAATTTCTGAATTTTAGAGTTCAAAGTAAATCTAGAAAATAACAGATATATGCCTGTTTCCTTTCCTCTTTTTCCAATTTTAAATACAGTGCACAACGGCATAGAAAGGGAGATGAAAAAGAAAATCCTAAAAAGTTGTTTGGGAATAATTTAAGCAATTCAGAAATAGATTAAATTAGTAAAGGAGTAAATCCATCCCCTCCAAAAGCATTCCAGATCAGAATTACCCCAGTAATCACAATAATATTCTGCCTAACTTTACCACTCAAATATAGCTCAATTATTTGAAGAGAAATATTTCCCTTGTTGTCTTCCAGATAAGCATAGTCTGATGAACGGCCTACAGACACACACAAACAGTAAATAGTGCCATTGTGAATAGGACTTCTTCTTAAAAATACTCATTCATGTAACTCACTAATAATACAAAACATCAGTTTAGTTAAAACAATCCTAGTGTATACCGTGGAGCCACGCAAGTATATTGCTACCTGTTGCATTGACTTAAATCAGGAAGATATTTTAGAGTGTATAGAAAACACCAAGCTTTGCCTTTTTGTCTTCTTGTGGGTGGGGTAAAAATGGAGGCATTTCTGCAAGTCTTAATTTTGACTTTCCATGTGACTGGCTGGAGAGATGCCCAGGACATTAGTCAAGTATATTTCTGAGTGGGGCTGGGTGGGTTATGGGGCCATGAATTTTCAGACTATATTTGGCCCCTGGTCCCTTTCTTTCTGGATCTTTCCCTGTTTTCTGCTTGCAAGATGCCATACATCGAGTAGCTTTTTTCTGCCAAGTCCTTCCATCACGATGTCTCTGTTTTGGAGCCAACTGACCACAGATGGAAACCTTTCAAACAGAGAGCCAAAGAAACTTTTGCTCTTTCAAGTTTCCTGGTTCAGTTACTTTGATTTAGCAATGGAAGAGCGGACTGACAGAGTCCTCATATTGATCTCAACACCCAGGACTGTCAGTAAAATGAATGAATGGCAGATCTTCATATGTATAGACATCAGTAAAATATAAACTTGTTTTACTAAATATTGACTATCACTAAAGCTGAGTGATGGTTACAGGAGATTTATTGCATGATTCTTTTTATTTTTGTTTTTGTTTGAGATTTTCTGTAAGAAAAATTTCAAAGACCCTTACTGAAGTGAAGGTAGATTTTTTGTTGTTGTTGTCTTGTTTTTTGGTGTTTTTTTTTTTTTTTTTTTGAGACAGAGTCTTGCTTTGTAGTTCAGGCTGGCCCTGAGCTCCGCCTCAAACTCACATCACAGCAATCCTCCTGCCTCTGCCTCCAAAGTGCTGGGATTACAGGTGTGAGCCACCACACTGAGCACTGTGGTACATGGTACTGATTGTTGCTGGGCATGAGTCTCCACACCCAGTATTGTTGTATGTGGTTACCATGGATTGAACCTGGGCCCTTGCACTTACAAGACAGGTACCAGAACCACTGAGCTAAATCCCCCGCCCCTAAGGTAGATTTTAAATATTTCTTCAACCAATAGATACTAGATGTTTAGCTACTGCTGTAGTAAAGGTCTAAGAAAGTTATGTCCTTTAAAAGAGATTTTCATACTTGAAATGGTTCAAAAAAACTGCTACACAGACTGGTTGTGATGCAGGGTATATTAAATTGATGGAAACTCTAATATGACTCATCTAACTTCATTAGAGTTTATATTAATTTTAATCTTAAAATAAGAAAAATCATTTTATCAGTATCAAATATAAAGACTGACTAACGGTGTTCTTCTGCAGTCTGCCACAGAAAGGTATCTTTTAAAAAATTCTTTATCGGTACATTATATATATACACATCATGAAAAGTATCTTTTGAACAATGAATGAGAAAATAAGTGCCTTTCCTATGAAGTATGCCATAGACAGAGTCTTTGAAAACAGATATTTGGAACTGCTTTTTCCTTGTGATTTGGTTGCCTAAAACTATATATTACTTATTTGCTCCACTGTAAAGAAAAAAGTAACAAAACATTTTATTTCAAATCTTTATTGGTGCATTATGCATACACACCATCATCGCATTCAACATGGAGAGTTTGTACCAGAATATGACATGACTTGATTATCATTTTTCCCCATTCCCCCACCCTGCAACCTCTCACCCCCTATACACATAAGCTTTGTTGCCTTTTTCTTTATTACTGTCATATTCTTTTTCCCTTCATTTTTTACCCCTACAACCTCTTTCCTTTTAAATATTTTCTATTTCACATTTTTTAATCTTTATTGGTATACTACATAAATGCATCATGATTGCACTCCACAATGGGGATTTGTACCACTATAAGACACAACTTAATTCTCATTTTTTCCCGTAGCCCTACCCACCCTACCGCCCCCCATATACATAAAATTTGTTTCCTTACTTTTTTGTTACAATCTCATCATTTTCCCCCCTTCACCCTATTTTACATTGAGCAGTTTCTGTTTCACAATATATAACATACAATTCTAGGACTCATTTACATCTTTATTTTCTCATAGAAGAGAAAAGATGCGATATGTACCTATCTGTGCCCTATTTATTTCACTTATGAGGGTATCCTCAAGGTATGTCCATTTAAGTAGAAATGATTCAAACTCATCATTTTTATGGCAGAGTAATATTCCATTCTGTAGAAGAACCACAGCTTTTTTATCCAGTCTCCAGTTGATGGACACTTGGGTTGTTTCCAAGATGTAGCAATCACAAATTGGGCTGCTATAAACATGGGTGCACATATGTCACTGTGATATGAATCTTTTAATTCTTGTGTGTATATACATAACAGGGCAATGGCCGGGTCAAATGGGACCATCAATCCTAGCTTTTTGAGGACTCTCCAAACTGATCTCCACAGGGGTTGTAGGAGTCTACAGTCCCACCAACAGTGGAGAAGGGTTCCTTCTTCTCCACAGCCTCGCCAATATTTGCCGTTGGCTGATTCTGAAATGGCAGCCATTCTATGTGGAGTGAGACGAAATCTCAATGTTGTTTTCATCTGCATCTCTCAAATGACCAATGATGTTGAGCATTTCTTCATATGCTTCTTAGCTGCTCTTACTTCTTCCTCTGAAAAATATCTGTTCATTTCAGATGCCCATTTTTGAATTGGGTCATTAAATTTGGGTGGACTGATTTTTTTGAGCTCTTTATATATTCTAGATAGTAGCCCTTTATCTGAGGAACATCTGGAAAAGATTTTTTCCCACATTGTTGGTTGCCTGTTTGCACTGTTGGTGGTTTCCTTTGCTGTGCAGAAGCTTTTTAAAAGAATGAGGTCCCATTTGTTGATTTCCTCAGCCAATTCCTGTGCTATAGAAGTTTTGTTCATGAAGTCTTTCTCTAAGCCAATGTCTTTGAGAGTTTTACCTAACCTGGTTTGCAGTGAGTTTAGAGTGTCTGTTTTAATATTTAGGTCTCTAATCCACTTTGATTTTAGCTTGGTACATGGTGAAAGAGTTAGATCTAGTTTTAGCCTTTGGCAAGTTAAAGCCCAGTTTTTCCAGCACCATTTGTTAAAGAGGCTATCCTTCCTCCATTGAGGATTTTTGGCTCCTTTGTCAAAGATGATCTATTTCATATTTTTAACTTCCCTGAAAGAGTCTACTTTAGTACCTTGAATTCATTTGCAAAAAACAGCTCAGTTTACGAGAGCATGCAGAGTAGAAATTTAATAAGCCAGGTTTCAACAAAAATCTTTATGTAATTATGCAGGTGAGACTGAAAACTTAAGAGCATGAGTTACTGAGTTTGGCCATGGTCAAATTGCGTCCACTTAGATCTGCAGATCTATGAAAGGCATCATTTTTACCTACAATATCCATTTAAGCCAATTGACAGTTTAAATGGAACTCAGCATTCCAAAATGTTAGACTATAATCTCAAAGTTAATGCGGCATACTGAGTCACACTGACTCACTAAAATATTAGTAGCAACATTTCCCAAATAAAGTATCAGCTGCATATATCATTAAATAAAACAAAATTTATTTTTAAATATTTTGCATTTCTCATATTTTAAGTGTTCTGTTGTGCGTACTTTAGGGCTAGGGTTAACATATTAGAAGAGCAGCAAGGGAATATAATGTCAGAAGATTCATCCTGGGATCTTGTTAAAATGCAGTTTCTGATTTAGCGTTTATAGTTCAGGACCTGAGACTGCATTACTAGCCGACCCCAGATGACTCTGCTGCTGCTGGTCCTCAGAGCACAGTTAAAGCAGCAAGGCACAATAAATGTACTTAGAGATTACCAGCACATTAATTGGCTGAATTTCCTTCTGGGTGCTTCCTTAACTATTGTTTCTATCAGTGGGGTTTTGGGTTCTGATTCCTGACAAACACCTTGAACAAGCTCATCTCTGCAGCTTTAGTAGTCAGCTAAGTTGGAATAGGATGCACATCCTCATGAGTGAAGTGATATGATCAATAAGGGCACATATTCCAGCCTTGAGATGCTTCCACTTCACAAGCCTGATGTGAGAATTAAATGAAGTAAGACGTGTGAAGTGTTCTGCAGAGAACTCAAGAAAGTGTAGCTATCATTGCTGGAGCAGGTGGCCCATGAGCTGGGCCAAGATTCTTTTCAGACAATGCTCTGGGGTCATTTTAAATGTAGAGACAAACCATCAAAACATAATGACAAAGCATGATATGTGCATGTATGAAAATGCCAAAATGAAGCCCTGTGTAATTTATATATATATATATATATATATATATATCAATAATGCTGATAATAGTGAAACAGTTATCATTCCAAAAAAATCTGTCATAAAGTATGGCTAAGAACTTTTTAAACCTGAAAAATACCTTTAAACTGCTTTAAACCACTTCAGCTATTAAAAGCAAACCAATAACAGCAATAACATGCACATGAATTCAGTAAACACCATAAATCGCCTAAATTTGAGAGATGTAATTTATTTGTCTTTCTACATAAATTAACTGCCAACTATATCCTTAAGTACTGGCTCTATGGAATTATTTACACTATTTACCAAGAAGTTGGAAAATGCTGCTGAAGGTGGCAAATTTATTTTTTAAAATACTGCTATGTAGGGTTTCTCTCTAGCAATAATTAGCTGAGCCAGTTGTTTAGTAAAAACATTCCAAGATTATATCACCTGCACACAGGAAAACTCTTATGTTTATATTCACATTGCTGTTCATGTGGAGACCTGCATTTTCTTCATTTATGTCAGTTGCTCTACGTTTCAATACTCAAATGAAAAGCATCTATAAATTTTAAAGTATAAGTTGTTTTGTTTCAATATTGCACCTCTCAGAATCTGCTTTGTAGGTTTCCCTTTTGATCTCTGACAGGGAGAGCTTAGTACAGTATCCAAAATATGGATGAAGCCGGATACTTTGAAACCCAGAGCTGGGTTACTTTTTGTATTGGTAAGCAGAACAACCCAAAGTTATCAAACATGCTCAACCTGGAGTATTATACCATGTCAGGTCTCTTTCTCTAGATGTACATTTGGGTGTCTGTATCTTCTTTTTTGAGACTTTTTGTTTCTTTTGGGACTGCACCAGAGTCTCCCCCGTTTCTTTTCTAAAGGATAGACAGCCTCATTTCCCCCCATACTTTCTGTCTTCCTTGTAACTCCTGTCCCGCTGAGCTTCAGGAGGACTGGACCTGCAACTGTCTGATCTGGTGCTATTTTACAAAAATCTAGCATCACGCTTGGTGCAGAAAACCTGTTAGGCAAGTCTTTGTTAACTTTTTAAAATGTCAAGGTTGGATTTCCTTTGTTTCAAAGTACACAAGTGATTTTATTTTATATTTCTTTTGGTATAAAGTAAAGCAATTTCAGGAGGGCCAGAATAGGAGCCGAGAAGGATCAACATTTGTGGGACAGCAACAAGAAGAACATGGCTTCTTGTTTCGATGCCAGTGAATGAATGGACCAAGAAAAGGCTTTCCCAATTTATAAAGATTGTCTGAAGTTCTTCACCTGTTTACTAAAGTAAGAAAAGGCAAAAGTGTTGATTTTCAGATGCAAAAATGATTGTTACTTCACATTCATCGAGCTGCCAGTGTGGAAACACACACACAGTAACTGTATCCACAGTAAGGAGGTTCAAAGAGAGAAGGGCCTTGTGCCTTACACTGCCATTCTTTCGTGTCTCAGACTTAGCCTTGGTGGAGAGAAAAAAAGGCGGACTGAATAGCTTGTGTTTATCTCAACCCCGATCCACGTGCCCTCTGACTCTTCAAATGACTGAGTGGGTGAAAGCAAGCACGGTGCTGTGCCAGTCTGTGCATAAATGCTGTCACGTGTAAGGCAAGAAGCAGGATGACACAAGTCACAAGTTGCCAGGGCTCTCAGTTGAAGTTTTGTTTTTATCAAGGCCCTAGAAAACGAGAGCCTCGTGAAGTCATGACCCTTATCCACCACCTCTCCTACATCCTGAGAGTGGAAATTAGGTGCCCGTCATGTTCCTTGCCTGCACTCAGTCCACCTTGGGAGCCTTCCACCTTGTGACTGACAGTGAGAGGTCCCTGAGTGCAAGGTCGTGCCTTCATCAGTCGTACGCGCACAGCTCTCGAACCTGGACGTGCCAGGGGTTAGCACAAAGCCGAGGAAGTGGTGCGCAAGTGTGCACAGGATGAGTGAATATCGCTTTGGACAAAGCCGCAGCTCCCACACACTGCATAACTGCATACCGTACTGACCCTGAAGATAGGAAAAACCATGCGACTGGTGCTGTGAGAAAACCTATCTTATTTATACTACTGCCTCTGGATCGTTGGCTGATCTCAGCACGAAGCGAGCTCTTTCAGTTCAGAGAAAGAAGGTTGATGGTGTGCGGGAAAGCTTAGAACAATGGCTCAACTGACAGACTGGAGATACTCTCAGCTCCAAAGAGCCTTGAAGCTCCATCTAGAGATCTGTCCCAGAGGGCAGAGGCAAATAAAGGCAGATGGAAAGCACAGGTTCCTTGGAAACTGGCTTTTGGCTCCTCTGAGGCAAAAATACATTCACTCTGTCGCATCCTGAATCAATTCTCCAAAATACAGTGCTGTGCCCTTGTTTACCAGTATCTAAAAATAAGTCTCTGTCATGTTTTTATTCTTTTTGTCTTAAAGCCATTCAACCAGACTCACTTGCAGAATATTAATTGTGGCAAAGCAGAAATCAAGAGATTACACTGAAAGTCCTTTCAAATGGATCTCTTTAGTTGTTGACTGACTCGTTGCCTCCAGCTAAAAAGTCTCCCATCGTGTTCCTTGCCAACTGCAACTATGGGACAATAAATATACAGCTAATTTTAAGTTTGCTTTTTTTATAGGCTGGTCATCAAAGACTGACAAATTGTAACAGTGCTGGGATAGCACTTTATCACTATCTGCCAAGTAGACTCTTGGACTAAGCCATTCAGAGCAGTAGATTTCATTAATTTATTTTAATACTTCTCTGCCATGGCCTGTTTATATTCACATTGCTTTAGCCACATCTGCCCTGCCATATATATACAGGTTAAGATTTTAATTCCATGAGCCAGATGTGTTGTGTGACTGCAGCCACAGCTACTCTAGAAGCTGACTAGGGAGGGTGGTGGGAACCCAGAGGTTGGAGGCCAGAGTGTGAAACACACCAAAATCCCTTCTCAAAACAAGACAACTTTAAACCTTTCACCTATCAGTTTCCAGATAAAATTAAGGACTAGTCATGTATAAAGCACCAAAGCAGTATAATTCCTAAGTTCCATTGCGAGCTTGGAATAATTCAAAGGACACGAGGTTTGACTGAGAACACTCTTAATTTTATTTCCTTTAATTTTATAAAATACATATTGTAAGATAAGTTTCTAAAAGTTTATTCTTTATGTGTGTTAAAATTGAAATACTATATCAGAAATAAAGGAAACACTTTCAGTTGATTAACTTTCTTTGTGTGTGTATATGTGTATATGTATACATGTGAGGTTTTCAGGGGAAGATTGGTTATTCATTATGTTATTAAATCAAAACAAAATACAAGGTATGTACTACTTCACTTTCCTTGATCTTGATTGGTTTCTTATAGAGCCCTTTCCTCTCCTCCCTTTATATAGCCTGGAAGCTGATCTTGTATTCTGGTCTAAAAACAAGTATTTGCAGAGATGCCATAACTCCTTAAAGTTGCTAAAACCATTTTGGGGGGAAAAGAACAACACATTTCTTTAAAACAAAAGAAACACAGTAAAATTCTTTGCTTCAGTAAGAGTCAATCTGATATATATCTGTTTAAAGCAAAGGTAACAAAAACAGGGAAAGACTGAAATCCAGAAGCTATTCATGTTTCAAACTCTTCTGTCTTTTTCCATGGAAGTTTGCCAACTGAATAGCTGACAGCTGGTGCATTCTGTTATGTAATCTATACCAGGAAAAAATAAGCTCTATGTTAAATCTAACTCTTAACATGCCAAGATAACATCACTAAGTAAAATAATCACTCATTAGCTGGGAAGAATGATCAAATGGGCTATTCAAACTGAGGATCAAGTTCACCAAGTCTGTTTCTGCAAAGGGCAGAACACTGCAGAAAATTCAATAGGATCATGGAACAAGCCAATTTTATCTTGTTTATATTTTACTAGTCAATCTTACATATCATTTATGTGTTTATAGGTCAGCTTTCCTTTGTTAAGAAGAAATGTAATCAAAGACTCATTTTCCAGACCTTTCTGATATAACCTGAAAGGGGTAATAAACAAATTGCCAAATGTGAACTATACATCATTCTGAAACAAGTCAAGATCTTTAAATCACCTACTATGACTCACCGGATAAAACCCATGAAAAGAGCACCATTGTGAAGATATGACAGAGACCAGGGTACACAGTTATTAAACAGGAAAAAAAAGGCATGCTATCCAAAGAGTTAGCTATTCTGTGTCTACCAGAGGGCCATCTTGCATTACACCATCAGCCACCAGTCACTGCTGCTCTTTAGGCCCATCTTTTCATTATTTTTCTGAATAAACTAGTTTCCTTCCGTTCTCAGCTCCTTGGAAACCACAGGGTTGTCATGGTAGCTGTTATCCAGTAGAAGAGAGTGAGAAGGTGCTGACAGCCCCTGTTTCTCTTCCTAACTAGGTATAATGCCAGATGCCCCTTAATCTACACAGACACTACGCCCCCTTATAGTGTAAGTAACGTTGGCTGAGTTAGGGCTTAAATGGCCCATCACCAATGGGGTCAGAGCTCTCTTTCTGAGAGTGAAAGATCCTTGCTTAACCCCCTTCTCCCAGTCGCATAGGCAGATCTGGGCAAATGTTTTATAGTTTTGCTGATTTTTTTCTTCTATCTTCAGTGCTAATAGGGATACAGGAATGAGTTCTCTATTTTATATGCCAAGGGGAATATATCCGGCCACTGTAGATGGCAAGGGACCAAAGACATTCCTTCTTTCTACCTGAACACCTTTCCTTCCACTTTGTTTCCATCCACGGAAGTGCCCTTTGAGAAGGAAGTACTTCCAGGTCCTCAGGAGATGCTTAGAAATTGAATTAGCGCTTCCATTCCTTTGTAAATTGCAGTTGGGGAGTGACCTTCTCGGGCACTTCCCGCTTCTCGTGGGAACCATCTGTGAAGCAAAATGACTAAAAGAGGTACATGAGAGGGAGAGTCCACACAGAGGAATTAATCCCTGTCAGACTCTCCTTTCTTGTTACACTCATCAAGTAAGAAGAGGACCGGTCAGCAACAAAGGCAGAGTTAAGATGGGAGACGCAGCACTGTAGACTATGTGGTTAGAGCCTCGCTATTAGGGAAAAAGGGAATTTCTACGGGAGATCAGAACTTGGTGCCTCGGCCCATGAGTTTAAGAACGGCGAAGTTGTAAGTGGCAGCAATCATAAAGGTGAGCTGTGGGGAATAGAAGAGACAATATGAGTAACAGTGGAAAAGGAAGCTCTCATTCCTCAAATCCTGCTGTGAGTGAGGAAGGGTAGAAATCAAATTATAACTAAAGAAAGGAGGAAATTCCATCTTGGAAAAAAACAGAACACATTCCCGACTTTTTGTCCATACACTTGAGTAGAAATCCTCTTTGAGATATTTCCTTCCGATGGCCTAGGCCTAAAGAATTGAATCAATAAAGATTTGTGCCACACCTATGCTCAGCCCAGCACTTCCCTGGGATTTCCTCAGGGAAGTAAACAACACAGATGTACTGTCACAACCACGTCTGAGTGACTTCTAGTCATGGGGTGCTTGCTGTAGACACATGGCCATAGGATGGAACATATTCTGCGCTTGCTTAATGCATCAATTTATTTCATGAAGTGAGAAACCAGCTGGCAGCTGACTCTAAGCCACAGCAGTAGGGGAGATTTTATGAGCTCAGCCTTGTCCATTCACTCTTATTCAATGACTTCAGGGAAATTGTTGCACTGTTTAGTGCCTTGGGTTTTTGAGCTTCACAATGAGCACACTGCATGGACACAGCACCACATTATCTACAGGACCCAGAACACAGAATTGCAGGCGAGCCATGACAGTTTTAATAATGGAGATCTTTCCAGTATTTTCATGATAGTATCTAAATCCATTGGAAAGCATCCAAGATGGATTAATATTTATAGCATACAAATTCTATAGCAAATCATGTTTGGTAATGCTTCAGTGTTCATGTCGCTAATTGACTTGGCTGTGTTGACAGTCAACAATAACTTGTGACTACAAAGGCACTTAGCAATATTATATGATCTGTAAATAGTCTATATTATCACTGATTGCTGTGAATCTCTTAATTCCTTTTTCCTTGCTCCATTTCATTGGCCTTTTCTAATTGCTGAAACCTTTCTGCTTACAAACACAAAGCAGAAGTGTTTAACACCTCTCTTTCTTTTCTCTTCCCAGTAGTTTCTCTCCAACACATCAAGCTTGAAGAGAGTATCTTCTGGCCTTGCAGTATTTCTATCCCGAAGCTATCCCAGGACTCTTTATTTGCTGAGATCATTCAAAGACAACTCACCAGGGAAACCAGTGTGGCTGCAGCCCCCACAAATGCAGCAATAAACAGGTGGAAGGTCATTTGGAACTGCAGGAAAAATGCAAGAAAGAAAACTATTTTTTGCAATAGCAAAAAAAAAAAAAAAAAAGATCCACTATAAATTGTGAATTCAGCTTTCTGAACATGCAGACATTTTTGTGCATTATTTACACATCTCTAAATTTTTGCTTGTCTAGGCTTCCCATTCTTCAATGTACAGTATAGTCTCCAGTGGCATAACACCCAGGACACAGAAAACTCAGGAAGTAGTGCAGTTCTGCCAAGTAGTCAACTCTTTCCCTCCAATTGTGTCCAGAGTCTTAAAATTTAAACTCAACCCTTTTCTTTCAAAGGAATTCTGTAGTACCTTTCTCCCCTGGATTTACTTTTATTTCCTTGCCTTATTTATGCATATCTGTGTTCTATAAAGTGTTTTCCTTTCTCAAATATTCGTATTTTACCTCTTATTAGAGATTAACTAGTTCCACATTGAAAGAGTTTTAAATAACTGATATGTATCTCTGTGCATGCCCCATTCTCTTGATAAGGTTTTTAGCTAAAACATGAAGATTTTCATTTAGGGAATTTTACAGTCCACCTCTATTTCTGCTTAAAGCTACACATTCCTCTTTTAGGGAAAGAGCTTTGGAATAAATGTTTTTCTATGCATTTCAAGGGAAAATAAGTAACTATAGTCATCTGAGCTCATTGACTCTGGCATACTTAGCTACTATTCCATACAAGAATAATCTAATTTAGAGTACTCCAAAGACAAAGTTTATTCTTTAAGATTGAAGGCCACAGGTAGCAATTTCTATTGTATTAGCTATCCCATTACAAAATAACCCAAAAGACCCACTCACCTCAGCTGTTTTGCAGATGGACAGAAGGTTGGAACCACAGACCTTTCCTGGGAAAGCATTCCATGGGAGAACACCTATGTTAGGTAAAAAAAATTAACCATACTAAGCTTCACAGACCTAGAAGGTCACATGGAAACTTTTCCCTAGAGTCTTCCTCTAATTATCCAGGCTGTAAAGTTATATCTTGCCAAAAATCGGGGTCCTCTTTTCCAAAGTTCAACACACACACACAAAAAACAATAGGGTTATCTACTTGTTGATTATTGAAATATGTTACTCTGGGGTTGAAAATAGAAGACTATTAGAGTAGGGTGGTATGATTGGCTGAGCAAACTCCCACCATGTCTTCCCAGGGAAGAAACCTCTCCCATCCCAAAGGGATTAACAAACTATGATATGGGTGTTCATCATCTTGTATTGTCCCCACAACCACTACCCTCCTTACATTAAGAAAAGAAACAAATGTTGCTTCCATGGCTGGCAGGGGAGCTAAGGCATCCATATCCTAACTCACCGTACATTCTGGCATCAGCACAGAGACTGCCTATGCTGGCAGAGGTCTTGCTGGGGGAGGCAATAGACTGGCAGGTAGTCCATGTGTTGAAATAAATGTACACAGGAACAGCAGAACAGGCAAACACCAGGAGCCACACAACGGTCAGGGCATAAGTGATGCCCACAAACTAAAACAATTGACACAGAGTGGTTAGAAATCAGCATCAGGCTGCAGATGTTGAAACACAAATTGGGAGAAACCAGAATGGCTTGTGCCAATGCAACCAGACTCCAGGGATCTCCCCCAAATGAAATTAGTGAGCAGGGCACCTCTGCCAAGTGTTATTGGCAGTATGAACTCGAGAACTGGCCTCAAGTGTGATAGAAGGAAGGGAGAAGAGGGGAGGGTTTGGAGTGAGAAGGATCCCTGGGTTAGAGAGGCTTCAGGGGATGTTTTTTGGCAAATAAGGAAATCAAAACAGATCTGGAAAGAAAGTTGTGCCATTTTGTGCCTTAGACTGAGCCTAGAAAATGTTCCTTGTTACAGGATTTTTGTTCCCTAGTCATTGAATAAAGCCAATAGATATTCAAATTTCAAATACAAAAACCTTTCCAAGCAAACTGCTGGTCACACACACACACAAAAAAATCACCACAACCCACACATGTTCAGCTCCAAAATGTTCTTTTTTTAAATTTTTCTTTTTGTGGTACTGGGGATTGAAGCCAGGACCTTTACACTCTAAACAAGTGCTCTACTACTGAGCCAAATCCCCAGTCCAACCCACAAAAGATCTTTAAATATTGAAGACTAATGTATATCTTGCTAGAAGCATGGATAACTTGTAGGAAGAGATAAAACATCAAATATGTAGATTTATTCTAATTCCTTCTGGGACCTTCAGCAATGTAGGATCCCAAAATATTATGCATTCTATTGTAAAGTCAGTTAATTTCTATGATACACCCTTCCTCTGAGATTTAAGATTTAATTCTGTGAGCAGCATTTTAGACTGATGCAGTCAGACCCACTCTTGAGGTCCCTGCTAGGAAAGGACTAAATGGATACCAACAGATGGCTTAGAAATGCTCTCGTTGTACAAAAGTATCTCCCAAAATTTGCACTTTTCATCTTGATATAAAATTTCCTAGGGAACCATTAAAGGGTGCAGCTCAGCCAGCGGGGCACCACGTTCTTCCCAACCATCTCATTTGACTGTGGCCATCATTCCTCACTCAAAAGCCAGGCCCCTGGAGAGGGCCCAGCCTTGGGTGCAGATGAGGTCACAGAGTCTTGCCCAATTGGCCCCCACCCCTTGTTATTGCCACGAAATCCTGAGGATGATCACCTTGTCGGGATGTCCTAGCCATTTTCCCAAACAATGACACACCCGCTCCAAAGAATGAGCTTGATGTTGGCCTCTGGAACCCCTCCCCTTCTGGCCCCCTGTTACCGTTGCGCTCAGGCCCTTGCCGCAGATGGTGGTCTTGTAGTCGCCAAAGATCTGCCTGACTGCACCGGTGGTGTAGAAGCCCTCAGCCAGCAGGAGGGCCCCATAAAGGAAGAAGAAAGAGGCCGTTCCATAGATGACATACTGGAAGGCATGGATCCTGCATTAACAGACAAAACAGACCAATCCTGTTCATTGAGAACCTAAGTGTTTTCTCATATAAGATATATAGCTATCAAGGTGCCAAGGAGCACCTTGATAATGCTAAAGCATTCTTAGAAGAATCACTAGAATTCCCCTCTACGCTTGCACCTTATCTTTACTGAAGCAAGTAAATACAGGTAGCAGGTAGCCAGGAACACAGGCTCCTTCTCCTTCTCCTTTACTCAATCTATGAGCTAGAGAACAAGGAGGGCCCTCTTCTCTTTTGCCTGCACGTTCAGAGATGCTCCCTCACAGCAAAGAGGAGCTACACAAAAAAGAAGAGACCTAAAAGGACAATAATCTAACTTTCTCTATGAGCAGTTCAGTATTAAACTGTGTGTCAAACCAAGAATAGCAAGTCTTCTCTCAAGTCATCATGCCTCCCCTGAATTCCCCATATCTACCATTGTGGGGACAACTCAAACCTTGTTGACATAGTCAGAAGTTAGAACAGGCATGAGAAAACAAGGATAGGGAGGAGGATGCTGGCAGACATATAAACCTTCCTACTCAGACTCTGGCACTCTTTCTCCTTTCATGGAAGACTTCAGATGTGGCACAGGTGGAATCTACACAGAAGCAAAACTCAGGAATCATGTCTGGCTCCACCTCAATGCCTTACTAGTTTATAGAGGTACTGAGGAATTCTGTATCTCCAAGAAAAAAAAAGAGGAGAAAAGCAGGTGAGTCTCTGTGAGATGACAGGTACTTACACATTGATGAGATACTCATAGTCCTGGTAGTTTTTGGAGAAATATGTCTCAATTAGTTTTTCTGTGCCAGTGAGTGCTTCGTGTCCACAACCACAGAACAGTGCCACTCCAAAGAAACATAATCCAGTGGCCACCAGTGAAGCAAAGGGGGCCCCTACCAGACATCTTGCACAGCACTCTAGCAAACCTGGGGAAGAGAGAAAGGAAACCGGGAGTGAGGCACACGGTAACCTATCTACTTAATACCTCTTTGCCACATGGGGAAGCCCCTTTGCTCCCCAGCTCTGAGAGATCGGCCAGCCTGAAGTCCAAAAGCAGCAATATCCAGAGGTGTTGGTTTGGGGCATGTGACATTGACCCAGAATTTTATTTTTATTCCATTCTATAAAAGAAATCCTTATTCTCAATTCCCAGTAATTATGGTTAAAATAATTCAATAATTCAAGTAGTAAGCCAGAGAGATTATGGAACCAGCCTCTCTTTTATTCTTGGTTAAGTCTGTTTGTTTTCTTGTTTTAGTCATTCATCAACTATTTACAAATTATTTACCACGTGGCCAACATTGTGCTCAGTATTTATAGGAGCTATGAATACAGAACAGACACAGATTCAGTCAGTGGAAGTTTTTAGATTACTAAGAATGAACTAGGTAAAACTAATATTTTCAACTAACAATTCCAGGCAGTGAAGTCAATTATTACAGAGGGCAAATGCACTTGAATTCCAGACCAAATGAATGTTAGCCAGAAATGTTGGTATTCTCAGGCAGATTCTGAGCCTAAAGAGCATTCTAGGTGAAGGACATATTGGCAATTTCATGCTGCTGGATATTCTAAGTGTTGTGCGTATTTCTTGCAAAGAATATCCTTAGTCTAGATGTGTGGGGAGAATTCCAACAGGAAAGGCTTTTTTCCATTGTCTATCTTGTCCCAAAGCAGGAGAAGAAATGATAACAGGAAGATTGTAATTACTCACAGTGATAACAATACAGGGTTAAGGATTTTTGGTCAATTTTCATGATTGTCTTTCCCTCTGCACTTAGCTTGGCCAATGCCCCTATCTTTAGTCCTACAGAAAGATTCTGTCAATACAGCTACAAAAAGACTTTAAACAAAGCCAATAAAACATGAAATGTTTTTTTCTGGTACAAGGAAAACACACCAGGGCCTGGAAACATAGGGGTTTTAAAGTGCTGAAAGTCTCAGAGATGCCCAGGCCTGGTATCCCTGTTCAGTGCCAGTGCCCCTGAGAAACAGAAAAGCATACAAAAATTCTAGGCTCTGGAACAACTGTGTTCCAAGGACCAGGCCCATTTTCTAAGGTGTCTTGTTCAGGGAAGTTTATCAAATGCCATGTAGATGACTGAATAAACAGGTAAATGGGTGCCTCCCTCTGGCCTCTGGCCAGGACCCTAAATGGGAAAAAAGAAAAATTACTCATTCAGATAAAAATTCTTAATGTATGTATGTATACACATGCATGTATCTCTCTGTATAAATTATATAATATATAACAGATGTATGTGCATTTATGTAATATGTAATGTATATATGCACAGATGTACATAAATTTTATAGCTATATACCTCATTCTATTGTATTATAGTACTTATACATACAAATAATCAACAAATGTACTGAGAAGTTGCTGTTTTTGCATAAACATATTGTGGTTCCTTATAGAAAGAAAGTAAATTGTATCAACTGCTTAGATTTGGGTTTTTATATTCAACCATTTTTTCAAGTCAACCTTATCTATCTGTAACAGTCTGCTAGGAGAAACTGGAGTCTTTTTTACTCATAATTCTACCAGGTTTATTTTCAGTCCATGAGGTCCTGAATACGTGGAGACTGGCATGGCTGAACTGCACTACCATGAACAGATTCTGAAGGACCACAGGATCTTGATAATTTGTCTCTATTCTCAAAGCCACAAAATGAATAAGTCCCATTACCCACCATTCCCTGAAATTGCAGCCCTCCCCTGCACTTCAAAGAGCCTCTTCGTCATAGATCCTTGTATATGTTATGTCTGAGATGAAGTTTAGAAGCCCAAGCCAAGCCAAATAGGTAGCAAACATTTGTAACAAAACCGTGTTTCTTTTCTTTTCCATGAACTAAATTAAATTGTTGCTGCCAGAAAACTTCTCCTTGAGAAATGATCCATTAGTACCTGTGCTGCGAGTGGAGGCTGAGATTACTCAGCATAAGCTTTACAAGAGTTCTTAGTAAGAGTGCCTCATCAGTGCTGCTTTGTGGCATGTGTGTGTGTGTGTGTGTGTGTGTGTGTGTGTGTGTGTGTGTGTGTGTGCATGCGCACATGCACTGACACATGTTTCTATGGGCAAAAATACACATGTATGCCAGAGAATAAAATACAACATGTGAAGTTGATCACTGCTCTGAGAGTACATTGTACAAGTTGATGTTCTTTGTCAAGATAGTAGATGTATCACGTAGGTCAATTAGAGGACCTCAGAAGTGAATAGTATTACTGTTTTTCCTTTTCTGCTTTTCGAACTTCTCTACACTCTTGAACTCTTAGACTGTTCTAGGAGAGAAGGTTTCTGTGGCCTGGGGTGGGGGAAGAGGAGGTCAGTGATCCCGTTGTTCCCTCTCTCCCCAGCACAGGGTCAGGGCTTGGACAGAGCCCTCTATAGCTCCCTCAGACAAAGACGCCTTGTTTTCCCCTGAGATCTCAGGAGCCTCATTGGTATTCTACATGGGCCTACAGGCCTGGGTGTGGGGAGGGGGTCAGACACAGAGAACAATGACAGGACTGTTTGTTTAGCTCAGGGTAAGGAGAGCCACCCACCCTAGCAAGTGGCTGTCCTGTGCCCACTCAGCTTACCCTAGCCCTTTCACCCTGGTAGGAGCTAAATAGAGGTGCAGGTGTGACCAGTGATACAGAAACCAGAACTCTTTCTTGCTAGCCAAACAGAACTGCACCGTGGTTTTTAGGTGATATGCCCTCTATGTAATACGTTAAGGTTGATTTTTTTTTTCTCTCACCAGGTTAAGATAATTTGTCTTAAAGATGAGAGGAAAAATCATCTTTTGGTGCATTTTCTTCCTTGATCATTACTGCACAAGCAAGACGTGTCAAATGTGTCATGTTCTTACAGGATGCCAAGCTTTAGGAGCAACTTTAAATCACCAAACTGATGCTTTCATTGCTTGCATCCACTTTTCTCTTTTCCTACCACTTGGATAACTCAGGACCCCTTTCTCTGCTCCTCTGTGGCTCAAAGCAAGAGATAAGGAGGGTATACTCTTAGTTTGTCACTAATGCAGAACCTGAAACAAATGATCTTTGATAAGTCTGTCACTGCTGAGCTATAAACAGTTTAACAATATCAGCATAAGCATCATAAGACCATCTCTTCACAATTAACCTAAAATATTTGTTTTGAGAGCATTGAATTTTAGTAAAAATGAAGAATCTCAGTCACACCAACTAAATATCAAATTTTGAATTTCATTTGAGAAAAACTTGTTATGTGCAAGAGATTACCTTTTTATCAAAGTAATTCATAATTGCAATATTCTGAGGAAGGTCCATTGGATTGTCTCTGATCTTTCACAGCCAAAGAAATGTACTTGAGTATGTGTAAAAAATATCCTAAAACTACAACACATTCCATTTCAGAACTCCTCATTAGTTAAAATGATCTGAGCTGGATTTTGGAAGCTTGTGAGAAATTCAAAATAAGTTCCTGCTCTCTCAAGAGACATTCCCACTCTTTCAAGCTAAATATAGATCATGACCTGGTAAAGTAGACATAAAAGAACTGTACATTAGTAATATTACCCAATGGAACCCAATTGGATTAAACCGCATGAATTTGATGAAAGACAGTTGGGAAAAATACTGCCCCTCTCCAGTGTTTTGTTTATATGGATTTGGGATAAGCTTTAAACACATTAGAAGTGACCAAGAGACAATGAAAAACAGAAAGAAGGGC
This sequence comes from Petromus typicus, assembly GCA_004026965.1. Taxonomy (NCBI): domain Eukaryota; kingdom Metazoa; phylum Chordata; class Mammalia; order Rodentia; family Petromuridae; genus Petromus; species Petromus typicus. The sequence goes on along the minus strand of PVIR01007416.1, from coordinate 23,479 downwards.
TAGGGATTTAGCTCAGTGGTTCCGGCACCTGCCTTGTAAGTACAAGGTCCCTAGTTCAACCCCCAGTAACCACATAGCATATTGTTGGGTGTGGAGACTCACACCCATCAGCAATCAGCACCACATATGACAGTGCCAGGCGTGGTGGCTCACGCCTGTAATCCCAGCACTTGGGAGGCAGAGGCAGGAGGATTGCTGTGAGTTCAAGGCTTGCCTGGGCCACACAGTGAGCTCAGGGCCAGCCTGAACTACAAAGCAAGACCCTGTCTCAGAAAAGAAAAAAACAAACGAATAAACAAAAAACCAAAACCAAAACCAAAACAAAACACCAGAATGGAATTAGGAGGCCCCGTAGCTTTCTACAGAGAACTTGGCATCTTGTTTGGGAGAACAAAATTACCTATGACCAAAAAACAAAACTATCTATAAACAAGTGTTTAAATGGATGTAATCAAGCCCCGTAGACAAAAGTGAGCAAAGGGAATGAGTCAGTTCTGAGTTGACCACAAGTATCTGTAAACTCCCCAAACAAATCTAATCAACTTCTAACAGAACTTTAAGTCCTGTTGTGACTCAGTCCAGGTCTGTCTTAGTGATTGTGTTGATCTTTATGCTGTCTCTTTAAGCAGGAGCTGGGAGCTCCCAAGCCCTCCCTCCTTTCCCATGCCCTGGACACGCCTCAAGGACTAGCTCCATCATGGAAATTCAGTGTGAATCTGGGAACTCATCAAAGCGAGGAGAGGAAGGGCTTTCATCGAAAGGAGTGGTAGAAAGAGACCAATTGTACCCAGCACAATTCCTGGCTTGTCCCTTGAATCCAGCTGACAAAGGGAGAGATAGAAGAACCCTATACAATAGAGCTAAACAACAGGCAGGCTCATTGAGTGAGAAACTGGCCCCATCTCCCTGAGTCTCGAATCTGCACTACAGTCTTACTCTCCTCCCAGAACCTACCCCTTAACCTCACCCCACGAACAGAGGCCGCCTTGATCAGGACCTATAGCAGTTGACAGGGCCAAGATACTAGAGCAGCTATGACTGACACTAAAGATGGATGGGGATCAGTAAGTGGATTCTAGGAGTAAAACAAAAACCATCAGGAGGTACAAGAGACAAAGACTTTTGCTTCTAGCCTTATTCTAATCTGAAGAGCCCTACCTCTAGTCTTGTCTTTTCTATGTAATATCAGCACTTATATATCTCATTTATCACATTCAGGTGTTGGAAAAGACTCTGTAGCAGCTAGAGTCTGGGAATTCAAGCCTGCAGGATAGTTAAGTCATGTGCGCAAAGTTCAGTTAAAAGGAATTTCAATCTCCTTTATTTTATTTATTTATTTATTTATTTATTTATTTATTTTTAGGTTTTTTGAGACAGGGTCTCACTTTGAGGTTCAGGCTCGCCCTGAGCTCAGCCTCCAACTCACATCACAGCAATCCTCCTGCCTCTGCCTCCCGAGTGCTGGGATTACAGGCATGAGCCACCACGCCCGGCACTGTGGTATGTGGTACTGCTTGCTGCTGGACGTGAGTCTCCACACCCAGTATTGTATGTGGTTACCGGGCATCGAACCCGGGTCCTTGTGCTTGCAAGACAGGCACTGGAACCACTGAGCTAATCCCCTGACCCCCAATCTCCTTTTTAGAAAAGGATTATGATCATGGCAGGGGCATTCTGGACCACCTTGCTTCCTATATTTCTTTGTACACACACACACACACACACACACACACACACACACACACACATACACGTGGCAGTTTCTGTGCAAACATTGGTTGCTGAGGTACAAGGTTGATTGGTGTAAGTTATCCATGGCTCATTGACACCACTTTGACCATTGATGCAGAAATGACATAGAGGTACATGGCACTAGAGACAATGGTAGCTATACCTTATTCCTTAGTCATTTCCCACCAGTTTCTATTCTCCCTTTGGTTACAGTGTGAAGCTGATTTGGAGAACCTGTTCTCTTCCTTAAGACTATTTTGCAATAGTCAAAGAGAAATTAATCAATCAGTCCTTTTTGAAATTTTGATGTATGACTCTGAGTAGGGCCTGTGAGCAGGAAAGGAAGGGAAAACTAATGTGTTCACCTTACTTGCTGGCATGATCTGTCTGAACCATGTCACTGCCTGGACTTGATCTTCTCTAGATGTGAAATTCTGTGAAAGGAGAGGACATGTCTACATTGCTTTCCTTGAAGTCAAAGAATTGTACTGAAGAAATTATTGTCAAGGCTTCAAACACATACACACACACGAAAAAACAACAAGGAAAAGGATGTCACTGTCTGAGGTGCTACATTAATGCATTTGGAGGCTACATGTCCTTTCCCACTCATCTCTCAGGGTTGAAGATGCTGTGGATAGATCCAAGAAAACAGTTCAAGTGTCAGGCTGTAGACTTTTCACTTTTCTAGCTCAGCGGCGTGGTGTAGGGTAAAACTTTTCATCTGCCTGACTTTGCCAAAGCTATTCAGGCTCTTCAGGGCCAAGGTGAGAAGCTGGATGAGGAAGGCTGCCCCGGATCACTTAGTCGGTGTCTGTAGACCAAGTAAGTGAAAATGCTACTTTAGCTGTGATTTCTTTTTGTCTTCTGGTATTCTTGTGTTCTTCCCACACAGATAGGATTCCATTAGTCTTCAGGCATTTGGTAAAACTAGACCTCTGCTCTGTCGCTCTATTTCTTTTTTTTTTTTTTCTGTTCAGGCTACACCCACTTACTCTGAGCTAGCCAAAACTACACTGCTTAGCAAATGGCCACTTTTGGAAGAAAGCTTTACAGTCTGGTTGCCAGGGTAACAGCCACAGGACTGCAGAAGGCAACAGGATAGAACTTCAGAAGCCAATGTTTTAGCGTTCAATAATGGCATTTTTTACTGCACAGAGGCTAACCAGCTAGTGCTCTTTGGTTCCCTTCTTGTTCTTTTGTTATTCTAAAGAGTCATCTCTCCAAATAATATCTCTCTTCCAAGGTGGGACAAAGTTTAATGAGCTGTCACTTCTCTCCCAGACATTTTGTGCAGATACCACTGAGTTCAGTGCTCCTCCCCACTTCCAGTTCTAAGGAATTCTGTATGGTGGAAGTAGTGAGCATCCTGTCCCTGGAGGTGATTAAGCAGAGCCAGTGTGAATGTTTAATTGGTGCTGTAGAAGTGAATTCTGTGGTGAGGGTTGGCTTAAACAACTCCTAAAGCAATCACAAATTCTATGATTTAATTTGTCTACTGCAATGGTTAAACAGTATCATCCTCCACATCAGAACTCATAGCAGCATTGAAGTCCCTTGTTAGAGAATGCCTATAATTTGCAAAGTACTTGAGATACTCTGTTATTGGATAACTGAAAAAGGTACCATGTGTGCCTGGTCAAAGCATTGCTCATTCCAGGGGCTGGGATTCAGTGTATATCCTCAGAAGTGCCCTCATCTGTGGCAAAATTACTTTGGAAGAAATTATGCAGTCTCTGTAACAAGAAATTGTTCTTGTGGCCACCATACTCGTTATCTTTATCAGAGCTTTCACCTCCTGCAGAAGTAACATTCAACCTTCTTTCTTATTCCCTCTTTGTTCTGAATGTGGAACCTACCTAATCCATTGCCTGACATCAAATATGGGTCCAGGTGTTATGCAGGCCAGGAGTTGAGTTCCTCAGTATTCACCTCACACCAGGCCACACACCAGGCTAAATCACTCTGACCCAAGCACAACAAAAATGTGCTCAAGGAAAATTCAACCACTTTGAAATGAGTAAGTAGCATCTGTACACATGTTATTGTACAATAGGTGTAGTATCATGATTTACATGTTATAAAGCTTTCCCATTTTTAAAGGATTTCCACATCATCAAAACTTGATCCTCAACCTTGAAAGCAAACAAAGCAGTTACTGCTCTCTTCATTTTCTAGATGATGAAGTAGCTTTTCACAGTCTCAAGGCTGGACAATTCACCAAATACAAATCTGAGATTAGAGACTTCATGCTCTTAGTCCAGTTCTCTGCCTTCTTACTGTCATACCTGCACACATGTTTCAAGGAACTTCCTCAGTGATTTAGGATAAAACAACCTAAAGACTGATAACAGTTTATAACTAAGAACATCCCTCTCTGGAGCACGTTGTCATCTACCTGGTACTACATTTGATGGTCAATATGGGCCAGTTGAGTTGTATGTCATTCAGGATGTGTTGAAGCTGCTAGCTTTGTTTTGCCAAATGTAGGCAATTCTATATGTCTTTATGGCATCCTTTATAGATAAAGATCCTTGTATTCTGCAAACCCGACTCTGTATAGATACAATCATGTAACAGAAAGTTTCTCCTTGTTCACAGATAACCTAGAAAAGCTTCCACTTTTCACCTACTTCAGCAAGAGTGGTAAGGTTCTATATCCTGCTTGTCACAGCAGGGATTCAGGCTAAATCTTGTGATACTGATGAGAACTGGCCACCCACATGTGTTCACACATTCACAAACACGGGCAACTTCTATGTCTTTTCCCCATGGTAAAGCCACTGAGGACTTTACTTTACTGAACCTGAGAATGGCCTCCTTAAGCATAGCCTAGCCTGAGTCCAGCGTGTGCAATTGTCCCAGCTTCCTACTGATACCAATCATGGTCCAAATTTTGTATTAAGCAAGCAATTATTTCACACATTTGAGCACTAGCTAGCACTCCATTGGGTCCAGAAGAAATCGGGGTTCCAGCTGACCTGGTCATAACTAGGACTGTAGAATCAGGGGGAAAGAGAACTTAGAAGGAAGTGAAAAGGAAGGCAGACATATGACCACATACATCCTTCTATGCACTCTCTCCAAGGATCTGTGTGACTCCACACATGCTGCTGGAATTTTTGGCAAAACAGCATCATGCTCAGTACAGCAGAGAAGGAGTTAATCTAATTGATTGCTAAGAAATTTAAAAAAGAAAACAAGTACCAAAACACAATCCATTTAAATCCCTGGAAAACCCAAACCCCAAAGTTGGAAATTATCTTGTGAATTCTTGTGCCTACTTGAATCTTTGATACCAAAGTTTTTGAAACTCACCCATGTCTTTGGGACTCTGAAGGCAACTGCAGCCGGCTGGCTAGTCTGCTTTGCGTCTGACTTTGTTCAGCTGGTAGAACTCTGGTCTCTCCAGTCTCCCTCTTCAGTCCTTTACTTTTTCTTCTCTGAGTATCTTTGTGCTCTTCTCCTGCAATGAAAAGGGCTTTCTGATTGACAGCCAACCCCCTTAAAGAGACAGGCTTGTTTTCCTCCTCCCTCTCTCCTCCCCCTTGTCCCCACCTCCTTAGGGCTACTCCCTTCTTTAAAAGATCCATCTTCTCTTTCTGCCTTTCACTGCCAGTTGTTTGGTTTTCTTTTTCTTCTTTTTCCCCAAGACTTCTGTGGGATTTCACTTTGCTGAAAAAGACATATGAAAATATGAATTGGGGGTGGAAGTAAAAAAAAGAGAGAGAGAGAGTTCCTGGAAGTCTCTAACTGTTCCGTAGGTCCACTGCGGTGGGATGTGGCGCACGAGCAGGAGTTGCCATAGCGTGATAGCAGTGAGAAGGAAGTCAAGGTCAGAAGCTTACCTGCTGTCTCACAGACTCCTCCCAATCTTCCAGCCCGTCCCCCGCTCCAGGTCGTCCTCACTTCTCCACATTTCCCTCCACTTTGTTACTCAGAAATAAACTCTCCTTTTTCTCCCAACTTTAGAAACAAAACTAAAGACAAATTGGTCTTTTACAATAATATCCTCCAAATCTTTCTCCTTTTGACATCAATGAGGATGAAATCCAAATTGTTAATTCCAAGAATAGATTGTGGCCAAGCTGGAGGATAGGACTGTAAAAATGTCATAGAGAGGGTGACAGAGACCAAATGGAAGCAGAGTAGGTGCAAATAAAAAGCTGGAGAAAAGCCAGAGTCAGGGATGTGTATCATTTCAAAGAAGAATAATCAGTTTTGAGATGAGTCAAGAACACAGTGTGAGAGTTGGTGCATCAAAAGTTCATCCCAGAAACGTGGTGTCTTCAAAGAGCTGAAGCCAGGAGAGGGAGAAGCAGAGAGAGGTTCCGAGTGAAGCAGCAGGTGGCAGTGAGAGTGAAGAGAAGGAGCAGGAAATACGATCCTTGCCTCAGAGAAAGAACAGAAAAAATGGGCAAGCAACAAAAAACTGGAGAATCCTACATACACTCTGCCTTAGGGACAATAGAAATTTCTAAAGAGAAAATCTGAGCACCAAATTAGGTGAGATTAGCAGGGTAGTTCTGTAAAACAGATGAATCTTGGACAGAACCTGGGCTCACCATGAGGGTTCTCTCTCCGTTTTCAAGCCTTAGGCACAGCTCTCTTCACCTAGAGCACCAAGTCTACCGGTGGATGGCCTATAATGAAAATGGTTGCCATATAGCAGGAGGGATATTGCTGGGAGATGCCAGAGAAGAAATATACAGTCTCCCAGAACTGTGTTTATGGCCTGGCCCTGGAGTAAAAGAGATAAGAGCAGAGCCTAGAATCTTTCTCTGAAGGGATATGGGTAAGATTGTGCTATATAGTTTTTGCTTTGGGCTGTGTGACCTTGAATGTGATTCTGGCTTAGGCTCTGTCACTAATGAATGGGTGAATTTGCTGCAGATGCCCCCAGGGGGTCATTGCAGTCTGGAGTTCTGTAGTGTCCAAAACGTATTCAGAGTCCAAAACTCTAGATTCTTTGCTGTCTTATCAAGCCCAAGGTGAAAAGATCCCTGTGATGCTGTCCCTTGCAGAGTGGTACTGCAGAAGTTTCCAGAACAAACCAAACAAATGTCATATAGCTAAGAGAGCAAAGGATCCTGGGATCCCTACCTTCTCAACCTCCTGCTTCTCAACTCCAGTCTCTCTGAAGACTGCCGGCTGTGGAAGTGCAGCTGTAGGACTGTGCATTAAGTGTGCTTCTCAATGGCTCTTGTCAGAGTGGCCTTGGACAAGAGGGAAGACTGAAAGCAAGAAGTTGTTAAATTTGTGCTCATGGTTCATCAGATGGCAGAAGGAACTGAGCCCAGACTTTGGGAGTTGTGGTGCATGGCATGAGAGGGATGAGTCTTCAGAGCTCAAATAGATGAGACAGTTCTGTGTGGGGCGATCACTCAGGCTGAGTTCCCTCACAAACACTCCCCTGTACTTTTCCACAAGCTCTGGTAATGGTTTTGCTACTTGGAAATAAAAGTTTTCCCAATAAATTCACAGATACTAATTTATCGACCTTAACCCTTCATTCAAATTTCTCATTCCCCCATCTTTATCGTCTTACTACTTATTTAATTTTCTCCCCAAGATTCCACATCTCTGTTTGTTTCCTCTTCTCCTTTTTATTCCTCGTCCTTTTCTTCTTCCCTTTCCTCCTCCTCCTTCTTTTTCTTCTTCTCCCTCTTCTCCTCTCTCCCCCCTCACCCCTCCCTCCATTCCTCCTTTCCTGTCTCACTCTTTCTCCCATCCTTCTCTCTCTCCCTCCCTCCTTCTCTGTGTTTCTTCGTTTTCTCTCTTCAAAACCTTTGATGGAACAGATCTTCCTGTCTCCATTGTGCTTTATGCCCAGGGACATAAAAGTTATTCACGTGGGTGACTGTCAAGTTCACTGTCTGCAGTGCCCTAAGGGTCCCAACTCTAGTCATTCTGTGAATCTTGACACACTCGCAACATCTCCAGGACCCTTCACCTGAGCCCTCCTAACAGCCCTCACAGGGTTTCCTTACATGTCCTCTCTGTGACTCCACTTCTATTGGTTTCTCTGGCATTGTTGCCCTTGGCAAAACGTTATCAAGTCCCCCGGACCCCTGTAATACCCAAGCATTCCTGAAGAGGGCAATGCCATCCTTCATGGAAGTAGCCAGCTTTCTGCTCTAGGTCCTTAGAGAAATAATGCAGGATTGCATGGAACTTGTAAACACTTTTCTTCATATAGTTCTGTACCTCAGAGAATCTGGGCCTATTGCTTACATTTTGATTTGGTTTTTCAGCTTTCTTACAAATAGATATTATCCTCAATTTCTGCTCAGTGATCCCATAGTACTAGATTCTTGAAGGCCACAAAAAAGTTGGTTCTCTTTGCTCCACTGTGTAGAGTAAATTCTGAAATTCAGAAAAGTATTGTGACTTTATCCCAGAAAACTAGATAAATATTCAAGTGCCAAAGCTGCTGGTATACTTCTTGTCCATGTAGAGGATGGGAAGTGGAATAGAGAAGACACAGAAGCAGTGAAAACCAGGGGGCACCTGCCAGCATTTGGATTTCTATAACTGAGGCTTTTCCTACCCTCCCCAAGATAATGTCTAAATTTTGGAAATAAAATGCCTACTTAGATAGCTAGCTCACAGGCAGGCAGGGTTTCATGTCCTAAGTACATGCAGCTAAAACTTTCAATACCCAACTTGATGTCACTTGGCACTGCCATGACTTTCTGGCCAAGAGAACTGAAGGCTGAGAGCCAGAAGCATGACATTCTTTGAGCTAGTGTTCTAAACCAGTAGAAGGGCAGATTTTGCCCTTTTGTCTCCTCAAAATTCAAGGAGCAGTGAAAGGATGGAGAGAGTGACTAGTGAATTAGATGTGTATAAGTGAGGGGGAGGTGCTCTTGTCCTGGAGAAAAATTTAGAAGCCAAAGTAATCACAGAGATAAAGCAGGAAAACACGCCTACGGAGCACCAGATAGCTACTAGCAGAGGAGAAAAACCAGTTGTTCACATAAACCGCCTCTACCTGCATGAAAACTTGGCTAGCTCCAGAAAGGCCACATGTTTTATGTGATCTCTAGGCACAGCGGAAACACAGCTACTGTTCTTGCTGTCGAATGAATACTAACCTAACTTAAGGGATAAATGGTGCTTTTTCATCTGTCCAAAGAGGGACAGAGGCAGGTTTCTCAAAACCAACTAAGAAGGCAAAGGGAAGAACCCTTCAGAGAATACTTCTCTCCAGATTCTTACAGTTTGGAATTGTTTGTTTGTTTGTTTTTGATGATGATGATTGTTCGGTTCTCAAACAACATTTAAATAAAAAGCCTCTGCCCTGAGCGACAATAGCCTTCAGATGGAGGATGGAGAGGCTGCTGTGGCCCATGTTTCTCAAACTAAGTAGGAGCTCTGTGTTCAAACTCCAGGACAGAGGTCAATCCTGTGTAGTTTTTAGGATACATGTATCCTAAACTAGTGGGAATCAGGAGACATTAGATGATTTGATTCTAAGGACTTTTTGTTATATTTTTGTGCATGATAGCTACATATTGTTTTAAAAGGATCATTATAAGTTACAAATGCATAGAGAAGGATTCATACATGAAATGTCATGATACCAAAGGTTTGATGAAATAGCACTAATCAAAATTAATAATAACTGGGCTGGGGATTTAGCTCAGTGGTTCCAGCGCCTGTCTTGCAAGCAAAAGGACCCGGGTTCAATCCTCGGAAACCAAATACAATACTGGGCTTGGAGACTCATGCCCAGCAGCAATCAGTACCACATACCACAGTGCCGGGCTTGGTGGCTCACGCCTGTGATCCCAGCACTCGGGAGGCAGAGGCAGGAGGATTGCTGTGATGTGAGTTTGAGGTTGAGCTCAGGGCCAGCCTGAACCACAAAGCGAGACCCTGTCTCAAAAAGCCTAAAAAAAAAAAAAAAAAGCCAGAAAGGACCTCAGCCCAGTTGCAGCCTTCTGGTGGAGCAGGCTCTCTGCTTCTCACTGGCTCCACAAATGGAAGGCTGCCTTTGCCCTCAAAGGGCTTGCTTTTGCAGCTGCCTAGAACATTGCTGTTCAAAACCATTGCCTTGAATAGTTTTTACAGAGATGTGTTTCCACCTTTTCCAATACCACCACTGTCATAATTATAAAGTTTGCTGTGACTTTCAGAAACACCAAGTTAACCCCTTCTGTTCTAGTTACTCAGCTGGTTGAAGGTGTCACTCTGGGCCATGCCACCTCCACTACAATTGGGTTGCTGCAGAGAAGACTGACTAGCATTCAATCGGAAGTATCTTCCTTGGGAAACTGTCAGAAGCCAGAATGGAGTGAGGTGCTCCCTTATGAGAGCAAAACAGTAAGGATAAGCACAGATCGTGTTCTTGAAGCTTAGAAAATACCTCACACAGTGACACCTTGCTTCCCCTTCTCCCGCCCCCTGCCCCAGACAAGCCCTGTACAGGCTGTGTTGCTGCTCTCCCCACAAGCCCAGTCTATATCCTGTCACAGGGAGGAAAGAGACTTTCTGAATTTAAGCAGGATGGGGGATGCCCTAGGGGAACTCCAAGTTCCACTTATCTGCCCAAGGAAATCCATTATTGTGGGGTTTTTCTCTGAAACCATAGGTCACAAGGGACACTGCGCCCTGTAACTAAGGTTGTCTGTGGGTTCTGCTGAGCTGCTGCCTACCCACACACCACAGTAGAAAGAGGCTAATGCATCCTTTACCCAGGCCTAGCCCTTTGACCCTGGCCTTCAGAGACAAATTCTCTCCTTTTTTTGAAGCAGAATTAGTCCAAAACCATAAATTCCAAGAAACAATTCCCCCGGAGGACCCTGCAAAGAATTTTACATGCTCCTTAGGTTATCCTTGAGAATCCTTCAAAATTTCTAAAGCATTGCAATTCTTTCTACAGGCTGAATCCAGCAGCTCTTGGAAGGATTTCAAAGGGTACCTTGCCAGCAGCTCCCTGTGGCCTTTCTTCCCTGCCCACAGCAGAAACCCTCTGAAAGGAAAATAAATGCTCACTGGGACATCTGCCCTACTATAGCTCTACCACTGCAGACAAGCCACGAAGGACCCTTCAGCCCTTTCCTAAGAGGTCCCCTGCAAGAAGCTTGAAACCCAGAGAACAACTGAGCCTAAATGACCAGCCTACAGATCCCATAGAGCTCTCCATTCTGAGGCAAGAGCGGCTCATCCCTCCTCACGTTTCTTCAAAAGCATGACTTGGAGGCTGTCGTGGGCCTGGCTCTCTCAGTCAAAGCTGGGTTTGTAGACATTGCTTGTTCCTCTCCCTATTAACAATTGAGCAAAAGAGAAGCTATTGCAATTGGAGTGTAAAAGATTTTAGCTAGATATGAAGCAGATCTCCAGGTTATTGGGGCTCTCTGTGAGCAGTGAAATACACTGAATAAAAACAAAAGTTATCAAGTCATAAACATCAGGGATGCAGTATTAGCCTTACCAAAGACCAGCTCTGTGACCTTCGACAATGATTTAACCTCTCTCTATCTCAATTCATCATCCCTAAGAAGATAGAATAGTAGAGACCTCACAGCTCCAAGCGTCTGGCTCAAGCCCCCATCTCATGAGCTCCAGCCTCTTCGTTAAGATTCCAGGAATTCTGAGGGCCTCAGAATTCCATGTGCTTCTGAAATTGGGATCACGTGAAACATCTCATCTCACCATTCCTCTTTCATGGCCACATTTTTTTCCTTTCTGTCTTTTTGTTACATCACATCAGGAGCTCTGTTCTCCCTCCCTAGTTTCTTTTTTTAATCAAACCATTCACCTGAAAGACTTGTGCAAATGACATAATCTTATCACAGTTTGGATAGATAGAACAGGCGTGTGTTACAGCAACACAAACAACTGATTGCTAGAAATTCCAGTGTTCATAAGTCTTTGACAGCATTGTCATTTGGAATATTCTCTGCATGCTCTGATATCTTACTATGGAGTCATTTACTCCCCCTCCCCATTTCTTCTTTTTTCTTCTCTGGCTCATCTCAAATTCATGTTCATTTCTTGTGCAAACCAGTTGAGCTCCATGTGTACTATATTCCTTCCCTTTAAATCAGAGCTTCTCCTTTCCCCCGGCGGGCTTAGCACAAGTATTGTACTTTAAAAATACTGTTCCTTTTGACTCATGAAATAATCATTTTGTCACCCCATTCCTCTTGCAAAAACATAATCATTGTTTATCTCACCACACATGAAGTAGGGTTTTTACAACAATTTTACACATGAGAAAACTGATAGCCTCTAGGCCCCTAGATTCCTGGAAGAAATGGTATTCAAATCTCGTTCTTCTAGGTCCTAATGTAGTGTTTCTACCACTGCCCAAGTGTGTTACTGCTGAGAGAATGGGTCACGAAGTTCTAACTTATATATTATAGAAAAGTTGAGAAAAAAAATATGCTGCAGATGGGTGTTGGAGAACCTGCTGTCAGGTAGACATTTCCTTGACTGAAGGAAGGCCTTACCTGCTGTAGGTTCTAAGCGTCTCCATCAGGCCAACCCCAGAGCCAGGAGAAATGAATTCTGGATACAGCAAAATTACAGACATTCCGCTGGGTGCGGCAGTGCATCCCTGTAATTCCAGCACTTGGAAAGCTGAGGCAGAAAGAATAACACAAGTTTACAGCCAGCCTGAACTACACAGGGAGATCTTATTTTAAAAAATAAAAAACAAAACAAAATCACAGACTTGGATAGTCTCTAGGTCCCTAGATTCCTGAGTTGTTTATTCTAGGAACCACTTTAAACATGATCCAGTTAATCTTTTGTTTTTAAACACATTCCATTTCTTGGTTTAACAGTGAAAGGAAGTGGATAGTCTTTCTATATCCAACTTACAGGTGAGCAAATGAAATATCAGAGGAATCAAGAGATTTGCCCAACCTAACACAGATAGTAAGTTCCAGAAGCCAAAATGCAGACTCTGATTCCATGTGCTGGCAGTGCTCAGCAGCCAAACACCAGCAGGAATACACCTGCGGTCAGTCAGGGGAGGTTTGTCACTGACTGTTGCAGCATGAGACAACCTGCTCTTTCCCACTGTGTGCCTTTTCCACATGAGAGTGACAATAAACCCTAGTCAGTGAAGCACAGGTGTGCTTCTGGTGGTCTTTGGCTGAAAGGCAGAAATAGAGCTTCACTGGGATCAAGCTGAAGCCTTTTCTGCCTTAGATCTATATCTTCCTTTCAGCCATAGTGCCACATCTGAAAATTCTTGTATCTACCTCTTTGAAATGCTGGCCTGCCCACTCCAGGAAGCACGTTCTCGCTAAATTGAGCTGTGCTATTTCACAGAAGCCCTTTATCTTGTTTTTGCTGTTGTTGTTTCTAACAATGATACTTGGATACAATGTAACCTTGGATACTTTTGCTCTGATCAGGCTTATATAGCTCTTCGGTGAAATTATTTTCCACGCTTCTAACAGGTGTTGTCTGCTCGTCTTAGGTCTTTGATGTTGTCTGTTTATGAGGAAGAAAAGTTCATATGGAAAGGACAGGCATAGGTTCAATAATCTTGTCCTTGGGCAGCCCCTGGGGACTAGGGAAGCTCAAAAGCTTGCCTCAGACAATGTCTTTTAGAGAACTTTCCTGTAGGTTATTTTTAAACATTTTAAGACTTCTCAATATTGTCATCATTTTCCAAAGACTACCTTCTTTAGCTTCACCTAGACAGAATCAGCGTTGTTTTGTTTTATTTTTCGCTCTTGTATGTCCTCTGATCAGTGATAATTGGTCTTTGGCTAAGCTCTGGAAATATAAAGTTCACCATCTATACCAACCTTTGAGTTCTCAAGGAAGTTTCTTGGATTAAAAAAATACCTCTTTCAAGGCTAAACATCTACTTCCCTCATGCTTTCTCACCACAGTGCTAGCTTGGATGTTCATCCTTCTGATGCGCAATTTCACTAGGAACAATTTCAAGTTGCAGTAGGCACTTTGAGGAGCTTTGAATGTGAACAAAACAGGTAATTTTGAATATAAAGCAAAAGAGGATACAAATTTTCTGAGGAGATCGTAAGAGAGATTATTTTCTTTAATCCGGGAGATATCACCTCAGTTTCCATACTTTAAAGATTAATAAATGCTGTTTTTGACTCATAGAGTTTGATAGGACTGTCAAGGGTCCACTTTATGTCAATAGGCTACCCTCTTTTGTGTCTATATACAGATCTCCAAATTTGTGTTTCTGTATGTTAAACATCTTCCTCCTCCTTGCAGAGGAGACATAATTAGCCTTCTACAGTGATAGTTGCATGATGCCCATAGCTAACTCTCCTGTCTGTGTACAATTTTATGTTCTACTTGCTCTCTTTTCCTGTCTTACAAAGCTTTAAAGAATAGCTGCTGAGAAATCACTTCATTGTCTTCCGTACAGGCTATCTCTTGCACGTAAAGTCAAACATATCTTTTAAAAATATTTTTAAAGTCACTAAACTGAATTAAATTTGTACACATTGAGAAGTATAGTTACATGATAACCTTGTTACACTACCTTTAAGAAAATATAAAGAGGCTTTAGTTTCAAGAAAAAATAAAACTTTGAATATGATTCAGTCTTTAGCTCACTGTTCTTATTTGTTCAAGACCCAGGTTAAATGTCTCATAATACAAACTTCTATGATTTGTCACATCAACGTTGTGAATTAAATAAATTACCACTGCTTCCATAGCGTCTATAAAATTAAATCATATGTATGATTGTAGCCAATGAAATAGACTAATAACAAATGGCACCGAAAGTGTTGAATTTTATGAAATTCTTACAAAGCTAATGTTATCTAAATTGTAATTTTTTAGGAAAAATAAGTTCAGGAAATTTATCATACATCTTGAATATAGTTAATAATAATATATTGAATTCTTAATTATTGCTGATGAAGCTGATTTTAAGTATTTTCATGAAAAAATATGAAGTAATAATATGTTAAATAGCTAGATTTAGCCATTTCATAATAAATACAATATAGAGTCATCATATTGTACATGAGAAATATATATAAATTTTCTTTCAATTTTTATTTTTATTATTACTTGCTTATGGTATGTAATTATTACATTCTTTGTGGGGAGTTGTGCATGTACTTAATACATATCAATTCCTTTTTCATTCCCATCTCTTACTCTCCCTTCCCCCTCCCTCTATCTCTCAATCACCTTCCTTTTTTGCAGAAGACCTATCCCTATATTTCCTATTACATATCTTTTACTTTGCTCTTTGTTTATATTTTGAGTTTCTCATATAAGAGAAATCATGTGATATTTCAGCTTGGGCATCTGACTTATTTGACTTAACATTATGTTTTCAAGGCCCATCTGTTTTCCTACAAATGACTCCTTTATCCTTCCTTATGGCAATGTAGTACTCTATTGTGTATAAATACAGCATTTTCTTTATCCATTGATATGCTGATGGGTTTAACTATTGTAAATTCTGGTGCTATGAACATAGGTATAAAGAGATCACTGAAATGTGATGTCTCTAACTCTTTCCTGAAGATTTCTAAAAGGGCAACAGTTAGGTCCGATGGAATGGAACTCTCCATATTGATTTCCACAGTGGTTGTAGTAGTTTACATTCCCAGCAACAATGTAGAAGGGTTCCTCGAACCCCAGCCTCAACAGCATCTGTTATTACTTGATTTCCTGATGGTAGCCACTCTTTCTGGAACCTCAGTGTTGTTACAATTTGTATTTCTCTAATGACCAGAAATACTGAAGACTTTCTCATGTATTTATTGACCTTTTGTACTTTTGAGACGTGTTTATTCATTTCACTTCCTGATTTTTTCATTGGATCTTTTATTTTAGCTCTAATTTTTTGAGTTCTTTATATTCTAGACATTCATCCTTCATCCAAGGAGTAGCTGGCCATTTTATTCCCAGTCTGTAGACTGTCTCTTCACTATTCATTATTTCCTTTGCTATGCGGAAGCTTTCTGCCTTGATATAATTCCATTTATTCTTGGTGTTCTTTTTTGTGCAATTGAGGTTTTGTTCAGAAAGTCATTGTGTACTCAAGTCTTCAAGACTTTTGCTTATTTTATCTTCTAGCAGATTAAATGTTTCTGTTTTCACATTTAGATCTGTGATACATTTTATTTTAGTTTAGTACATGGTGAAATTTAAGAGTTTAGTTTCAATCTTGTACATGTCAATAGCCAGTTTTCCCAGAACTATTTATGAAAGAGTCTTTCTTCCAGTATACATTTTAGTCTTTTTGTCAAAGATCAGATAGCTGAGTGTGCCTGGAACTGTTTCTGTATCTTCTATACTGTTCCACTGATCCTTGTGTTTGCTTTTATGCCATCACCATGCTATATATATCACTGTAGCTTTGTAGTATCACTTGAAATCTGGGATTATGCCTCCTGCTTTGTTCTTGTTACACAGGATTGCTTTTATTAAATTTTAATTTCTTGATTCTCAGCTAGTTTAATACCTTAGACACAAGTTAGTTATAAATAATCTTTGGATATGTGGACAATTATAAAAAGAAAAGAGAAACATAAGTTCATATTTACTTTTCAAATGGGAATCAAATAACAAAACGCACAAAAATTTGAAAATTATACAGAATAAAATATTAAATAATTATTCATAGAGAAATATAGTTAAGTGATTCTTTATTTTCTCTTCTTTATCTTAGGTTTGAAAAAAGTTACTTTAACTAAAAATAAGAGTTAATATGGGCTAGGGATTTAGCTCCGTGGTTCTGGTGCTTGCCTTGCAAGAGCAAGGTCCAGGGTTTGATCCCCAGTAACCACATACACCCACGTGAGGCATGGAGACTCACGCTCACCAGCAATCAGTAGCACATACCACAGTGCTGGGCATGGTGGCTCACATCTGTAATCCCAGCACTCAGAGGCAGAGGCAGGAGGATTGCTGAGTTTGAGACTAACTTCAGGAACAGCCTGAACTACAAAACAAGACTTTGTCTCAAAAAACTAAGGAAAAAAAAGAAGTAGTAAAAATGGTCAAGTATAATGATGATAAATAGAAATATCCATGAAATAATGAATATTATTTTCATTTTCCTTATTAAGAATGTTATTATAGGGCCAGGGATTTAGCTCAGTGGTTCTGGCGCCTCTCTTGCAAGCACAAGGACCCAGGTTCCATCCCCGGTAACCACATACAATGCTGGGTGTGGAGACTCACGCTCAGCAGCAATCAGTACCACATACCACAGTGCTGGGTGTGGTAGCTCATGCCTGTGATCCCAGCACTCGGGAGGCAGAGGCAGGAGGATTGCTGTGATGTGAGTTGGAGGCTGAGCTCAGGGCCAGCCTGAACCACAAAGTGAGATCCTGTCTCAAAAAACATTTAAAAAAAAAGAATGTTATTATAATTTATTATTACAATTAATATAATATATAGATTTATTTAGCATACTGACACCAATTATATTTAAGGAGATCTTTAAAAGCTAAATGTTATAAACTATTTTATGTTTATATATCTGTATATGCATAAATGCATACATACATTATATTAATTCTTTTTCTATAAATTATTATATGAATAATGTGTTAAATCAAATTTGAAGTTGAGTGTTTTAGTGTAAAATGACTAAGTTATTTTTGCCTAAATTAGTAGAAGTTCTTTAGGCACCAAATTTTTCTATTAATTTTCCAAGATTTTTGACATATTCAGAAACCATTTTTCAAAAGTGCCCTTACTTTTAAACTATTAGCTAATTTCCTGATAGCTGTTGTTTGTGGCTGAATGATATTTACATTGCTGTCTATCTGTGGCTGATTTCCTTCAACTGCGTACAAAGGGGGATGGCAAAGGCTAAAAAAAAAAACGGACCACAGAGACTTGTGTAATTTCAAAGTATATAAGGGACCAGGAGGTCAGTGCCTCAGTGTTGGAAAAGACCCAGACTCTCATACTAGCCAGTGTTGATTGGGTCCTCACAGTGATGGGTGATGGGACGGAATATCCAGTGACATAGACGTGCAGATGATTTTATGTTAGATTTTAGGATGATACAAGTCTCCTGCTGATGAGGGCGGAAAAGAGGGCAATCCCAGACGAAGGTGGGATGAACTGAGCTGATAAGGGATTGGTCCCTCCTCAGGAGAAAGTTTTCTTTTTTGTATTACTACTGGGTCTCCAAGGAACCAAGGTGTCTTCAGCTGATGCTGTCTTGACTCGGAGCACCATAGAATCACAGATCACTGAGGCCTCAGGTGTGATAAGAGGCAAAAGAGAGTTATGTTTCCACATGCCACAGCTGGGTCTTGGGCAAGGCAACATTGAGCCTTAGACAGCTGCAGTCATACTTTAACTGCATTATTTTCCCCCAAATTTATGTAAAAATGCACCTGACAGTTGACTTTATGTATTACTTTAGATATGTATGACATATCTTCTCCTTTCTGATAAATATTCATAATTTCATCTTTATTAAATTAAATCAAAAATAATACAATTATTAAGATGTATTTTATACCTAACCTGTTTTTGGATTTTCTAAAATGGCCATTAGGTCACAAAACAGCCCTTTCACCCTTAAAAAGAAAGGGCACAAAAGAGCAATGAGGTTTATCTAAATTTCTTTAAATTTTAAATAAGTCAAATTGACGTGAAAATTTTGTATACCAAATTTAGTATTAAAATAACCAAACAAATTAAAAATAGAATTTATCATCAAGATATTAGTAAGCTATGAAAAAATATATCTTTCAATGATTGAATTTTTTCAAGTTAATAGAAATCTATTTAAGCATAATCACAGATAAAATATCTCTCCACCAAATGATTTTTTTCAGGATTTTAAATGAGTAAGTCCTTTTTCCTTTTTCTCACAAAGTTTCGCGATTAGTGCTAAAGATACTTACTTAATTTCATTGGAATGGTCAGAAGTTTATTGGTTATTTCAGGCTTTCCTTAGATCCATGACTATGGCATAGCAATTTGGTATGAAGACTGGATTAGCAATCACAAAACATGCACGTACATCTTTCAATTACCTTAATTCTAGATCTTCAGTAAACTTAATGGGTTCTCATGCTATACAAACTTTCCTATTAACAAAAATTTCTCACCTCTCTTTAGCTAACAGTCTAACCTATGAAAATTTCTTCTTTTCTTTTTCCTTTTTTAATTTTTTAATCTTTATTGGTACATTACATACATGCATCATGATTGCACTCCATAATGGGGATTTGTACCAGTGTGAGACACAACTTAATTCTCATTTTTTCCCATAGCCCTACGCACCCTACTGCTCCCCATTTCCATAAAATTTGTTTCCTTACTTTTTTGTTACAATCTCATCATTTTCCCCCCTTCACCCTATTTTACATTGAGCATTTTCTATTTCACAATATATAACATACAATTCTAGAACTCATTTACATCTTTATCTTCTCATACCAGAGAAAAATTGTGATATGTACCTATCTGTGCCCTATTTATTTCACTTATGAGGATATCCTCAAGGTATGTCCAAAAATTTCTTCTTTTCTCTTTCACTCTTTCTGGTGCTGAGGAGCAGTAAACCCAATTGTGCGTCTTCATTTACTTGAACAGGGAAAAAAAAACTACAGTTCTCTATACCCTGTACAATCCTTCAGAGACAGTACAGTGCATTTTTACAGGAAGCGTCTGGCTCTATTCAACAATTCAGTTACCTTAGAGGGACATAGGTGTGCTCACTTCTTTTGTCATAACTGATACTCTTGCTCCCAATGGCTGTGTCCTTTGAGGGTACTACTTAATTGGTAGGCATCATAGATCAGTGACACATCCTAACATATCCTGTGACTCTGGGATAGTTTTAGAGGCTTTTAGATACTTAAAATTATCATTCCTCCAGAAGATTATGTTTCTCTTAAAATATTTTTTAAATTGTCATAAAATCATTCATTTGCCTTCAATATGAGGCACACATAGGATACTTGGTAGAAATCTCAGAAGGAATCTCTTTATATTTACTATTCAGGGTATTGATTTTTATAGTAAAAATAATGAAACAGGCAAAAAATGATTCAAACTTGCTTCTGACTCCTAGCAAAAATCATAAACAACATAAGTTCAACTGTGAAAGCCTAACTAATAGCTAAAGTTGTTATAGACAAACACATTAGCCTTGATTTCCTCTTAACTATTCAAGGAAAATTCTACGCTATGACAAATGCTTCTTGCTATGTTTATATGCTATAAGATAAACATGACAGATGACATTTTTAAAAAAGTCATTTGTTTCCTGAACTAATAGTTAGTTCATCTGTGACAACAGTTAACATTACAGATGGCTGATGTGTCCCGCCCAGTTTCAAACGCTGCTGTACAGTCATTGTCATTTTAGGGGACTCAACAACTCATCCTCATTTATACTTTAGTTTCTCACACTAGAGAAATGGTAAAGTAGTTGTACAAGTGTGTCCTATTTATTTCACTTATGAGTACAGCCTCAAAGTGCACCCATTTAGCTATAAATGTCTCTAATTTATCATTCTTTATGGCAGAGTAATGCTTCATTTTATAAAAAGCTACACCTTCTTTATCCAATCCAAAATGTATAATAAGTATTGTGAAATAAGAAGAAAGTATCCAAAAGGGAAGGAGAACAGGGTGGGGGGAAACAAGAGAAAGAAAATATTTGAAGGTAAAAATGGGAAAAAAAAGCTTGTGTATATAGGTGGTGGAGGGGCTGGGAGGAGGGCTGGGGAATGGGAAAATATAAGAACCAAAATATAGGGGACGAGGATTTAGCTCAGTGGTTCCAGCACCTGTCTTGGAAGCGCAAGGACCTGGGTTCGATCCCCCAGTAACCACATACAATACTGGGCTGGGCATAGAGACTCATGCCCAGCAGCAATCAGTACCACATACCACAGTGCTGCGTGTGATAGCTCACGCCTGTGATCCCAGCACTCAGGAGGCAGAGGCAGGAGGATTGCTGTGATGTGAGTTTGAAGCTGAGCTCAGGGCCAGCCTGAACTACAAAGTGAGACCCTGTTTCAAAAACAAATAAGCAAACAAAACAAAACAACAACAACAAAAAGAACCAAAATATATCATGTACTGGTACAAATTCTCAATGAGGAATGTGATCATAATGTATTCCTAAAATGTACCAGTAAACTCAGTTTTTAAAAAAACAAAAACTCTGGGCCAGGGAGTTAGCTCAGTGGTTCCAGCACCTGTCTTGCAAGCGCAAGGACCCGGCTTCGATTCCCGGTAACCACATAATAATACTGGGTGTGGAGACTCACCCCAGCAGTAACCAGTACCACATACCACAGTGCTGAGTGTGGTGGCTCACGCCTGTAATCCCAGTACTCGGGAGGCAGAGGCAGGAGAATTGCTGTGATGTGAGTTTGAGGCTGAGCTCAGGGCCAGCCTGAACCACAAAGTGAGACCCTGTCTCAAAAAAACCTAAAAAGAAAAAAAAAAGAAAAACTCATTCTGCAACAGAGCAGATGCACAGAACAGAGGATGCTAGGCGTGCTACAGATTCTCAGCAAACTCTTGGCATTGGTGAAAATCTGGCTATCACTGGTTCATATCCTATATCCTGTCTTTGCCTTCCCTTTGCTATAAAGGAGGTAGGAAGGAAGAAATAACTAGCCCCTAGCGAGGAAAATAACTAGAAATAACTAGCCCCTAGCCCCTAGCGAGGACCTGGCTTGAGCCAAGTTAGGCCTTGCTGTTCTCTTGCTAAGCAATTTCACAGAATATCAATGCTAGACAAAGCCATGCTAACCATGAGGGATCAAAACAAATCAAGATCACTGTATAATCACATCTCAACACAGACGAAACATGAACAGTGTCTAAACAGTAAACACGACCACGCTTTCCCTGTGGCTTTCCTCTGGCTAATTGAGAGACTGCTGCTTCTTTAATTACACCTCTATCTTTGCTTCAATTTTACCTTCAACCACACCTTTAATTATACTTCTATTTTTCCTTATTTGTAGAGGAAATTTGCTGAAATAGCCAATTGGAAAATGCCACGCTTCCTCATTGCCTCTGATCCACAGCAAAGCTTGACTTCCTTAGTTCCTCCGCAAACTTAGTTAAGACAAATCAGATCCTGAAATCATTTCTAACACTGTCTTTTCTACAGTGTGTGACTAATCCATTGCAATGAGTACTATGTGTTCTGCCTCATTTCTGTCTCACAAGGGGAAATCATTATCATTCCTGTTTTATAGATTAAAGAAAATATGACACAAAATTTAAATAACTTTCCCAAAACTACCCAGTTAGTAAGCTGAGGAACTGCTTTAGGCCACACTTCCCTGAAAGGAGTTCAAAATGGAAGATTCTGCTAGGCACCTGGAAATTCCTTTAGAGAAAATGCTAATTTTTAACAGGTTACATCTTACTGCTAGTTAATGTATTGGCATAGCATTTCCCATGACTATCCTTGGCCAGTTTTTAAATGCATGTGTATATCTCTTTCTGTGTGTGTATGTGTTTGTGTGTGTGTGTATGTGTGCTGTGGATGGTGGGGTGTGATGTACCTTGATATGTCATACAATCTGTTCTATCACTGACCTTGGTTACTAGAATCACTGTGACCATATTTACCCAGAATAAAAACAAGCAAACTTCTTTCTTCAGGCCCTTTCCAGGCTGACCCTATTAGCTGAGGAGCTCGGCAGTTCATGGTGAGGCTGCTGCTAGCTCAGCGCAGGAGTTTCCAGGGAGCATGACGGGAGGGGCCGGAGCTACCACTGCAGAACTTCGATTTAGTGCTGACAGAGGAGAATCAGCAGTCAGTCTCCCAGCAAGGGTAGAGTCAATTCTTACTGTTGTCAGCCTGCTACCCACCTTGCACTAGACAGAATGTAGAGGGAGATTTAGAAGGGGTATGAGATATGGCTTCTCCTCTGGGGAAGGCCAACAGATAACTCCTCTTCCCCTCTGCTGGGACTAACTGTTGAGATGTGAAAGGAAACACTCTTGGCAAGAGGGGGGTTGAGGCGCTGGCTGATGTGGGCATGAAGCCAGTCATGAGAGCCCTCAGATGAAGTGTGAGCGTTCACTAACCTAGGAAAGTCTGCTCTAGGAAAATTACCAGACCCCAAAAATAGCCTCCAGGGGAATGGAGGAGAGAATAGAGGAGGAGGAGAGGAACAGAGTTCTAGCTGTTTTATGCAGCAGAAGCTTTAGAGACAGCAATCTGAAGTGTGTTTTAGGAGAACAGGAGAGTTTGCCTAGAGGCTGCATTTGCTTGAGAGTATTTTCTTTGAATTATACTTTCATTCTGAGTGTTTTGGTGAGCAGGTGATAACTTGCATCAGTAGCAGAAGAGCTAAGGTTGCTCCCAGCCACCTCTACTTTCTTTCTTTCTTTCTTTCTTTCTTTCTTTCTTTCTTTCTTTCTTTCTTTCTTTTTTTTTTAGGTTGTTTTGAGACAGGGTCTCACTTTGTGGTTCAGGCTGGCCCTGAGCTCAGCCTCCAACTCACATCACAGCAATCCTCCTGCCTCTGCCTCTGCCTCCCGAGTGCTGGGATTACAGGCGTGAGACACCACGCCCGGCACTGTGGTATGTGGTACTGGTTGCTGCTGGGCATGAGTCTTCACGCCCAGTATGGTATGTGGTTACTGGGGATCGAACCCGGGTCCTTGCGCTTGCAAGACAGGCGCCGGATCCACTGAGCTAAATCCCCAGCCCAGCCACCTCTACTTTCAGGTCGCATGAGAGGGGCTCCTTATGGGGCCGGCCAAGCAAGAGAGAAACCCCAAAAGAGACGAGACCAAGAAGGATCTGGAGTCTTGAGAA
>PVIR01007415.1:0-61034 GCA_004026965.1 Petromus typicus | reverse complement strand
TCATCATTTAAAAGTAACTTTGTTACTTTCACATACTAGGTAATTCAAACGAAGGAGAAGAACTATTATGCCCAAGTAGCCTAACAACTGCTCCTATTTATAAGTACTCAGAAAAGATACTCAAGAACAATTTGCTGCAATTCCTCCTTTGACTCTTCTATATGTGTTATCTTACTTCCATATTTACCTATTGTTTGGTCTTTCTGTTAAGAAAGAGTTCCTTTTAGGAATAACCCACTCAAAATCATCACTTAAAGTATGTATCATTTTCAGCTTTAGTAAGAACTTGAAGTATTCTAGAAATAAGGCTACATAATGCTTGCCTTAAAATGATTGAATATTATTAAAAATACATAAAAGAATGACAATTGGAGTTCGTGATTTTATTTGTTTATCCACTTGTTTGTGGCACTGGGGATGTGGTGCTAAGCCAGTGCTCCAACCCTAAACTCTCTGCCAGCGCTTACTATTTCATACCTGGTTCCCACTTACCCAGATGAGGTTCATCTATATTTAAAAGGATGAAGTTACCAAATGCATTTCATCTCTAGGCAACTCTAATCAATTAGTAACCACTTCCTGCAGAAGGCTGTTCTGCACAATTCCAAGGCAGCAGAGAGAACAACCAAATGCAAGTAAGGAGTGTGGCAGTCCGGATGCCACGTCTGTGCCATCCCTGATTCAGTGTTCTATGGAAAAGTATCATAGAATGATGTGTGAATGAGACCATGCCTGAGTCACCTACACCCACTGCCAAGTTAAATTTAGTATTAATTCAACAAAATACAATTTAAAAGAGAATCTGCGTGCAAGAGTGCCAAACTGAATTCCACAGCCAAACAAAGTGTGATTTGGAGACAATGCTTATTGCTCCACTTGAGTTCTCTTCTGAAAGTGACAGATCTGATTGTCCTGTGTTCCTTTACGGTATGTGTCCTGAGAAGATAATGACACTTTCTTGGTTCTTCACCGTTCAGCCCACACCCACTGTGGAACATGAGCCAGGCCCTCAAGACACGCGCTCTGCCAGGGCTTCTCCGGCTGGTGCGGCCCAGCACGTGCCTGGGGCAAGGGCATCCACATTCACAGGACAGGCAAAACATTACTTTACTATTAAAATGGTCACAGATATATACTACTTAAAGGAAGACAAAACTGGCACGAATCTCTAGAAGTAAACAAAGAGATTACAGAAATCTTTATAAAAGGATCTGAACACTGAACATGCACGCAGAGCCTCTTGGGTCACTGTTCTTTGCACTGAGGAACTGTGGTGAAAACTCTCCATCTGAGGCACAAGCTGAGGACTGACCCAGCTAGTGTCACAGTTACCTCGGTTTTAAAAGGCCAGGGCAGGGGTATCCAGCTGATCCCAGGAACAAACAAAAAGTACATTTCATTTGAGTCAGGAAAAGTTTGTTTACTGCAGTCAAATCTAAGCCATGTTCTCATGGGTAACAACAACATTGAACATTTCCTGAGCATTTCTAGGAGATACGACCAGAAGTGTGGCGTCACCTCGACACTACTCACCGAGAATATCACAACTAGGGGCCTCGTCGTGGGCATTATCTTCCCTTTGTCTAGAACACGTCTCTTAGCTGTCGCTGCCCATGCTTTCCCACCACTATTTAAGTCAGCCGTCCACTCGGCCACCAGCCCTCAGTGCTCACCATTCACATCACAGGTCCCAGGTCACGTCTTTCTTTCTTTGCTTACCCCTTAAGTATGTGTCTCCCTACAATATTTTGTAGCCATAAAGACAGCATCTGCTCTGAAAAGCTTTTCATCACAGTCGCCCTGCCTGCTAGCAGCACCTGGCATACAGTAGGATAATAAAATTTGGTAAAGGAATGACTACTAAATACTATCTATTCATTTAGAGCTATATAACATGAAGATGTATATATAATTCATGAAGATATTAGATTTTCTCAGCTCTGTAATGACACATACTTCCTTGCACACAGAAAGGTACCTCAGGGTCTCCATAATACTGCCACAATTTGCTTTCTAATAGTAATATATCACCACCCACAGAAAGGATAACGGGATGGATACAAACATGAACCTAGCCGCTTGGTGATGAATTGTGTTTTCAAAATTTTACCGTCAAAAAATGATGCTAGAGAACTTCCTTTGGCTACATTAGGCTTATACTTACTGGAGCATGGTGCAGAGCACTAAGGACTGATCACCTTCCTAAAAATGCTCTGTTAAAGCCCTAACTCCCAAAATGATAACACCAGATCTTTAGGGGCCAATTAAGGTGAACTGGGGGGCTCTCACACAACAGGACTTGTGTCCTTTTGAAAAAAGACCTCGGAGAGCTCACACTCACTCTTCACCACTTCCAAGTGTGTACACATGGAGGGAAGGGCCATGTGACGAGACAAGAAAGCTCTCATATGGACCAGGAAGAAACCCTTACCGAAACCCAGCCTGCTGACATCTTATCTTTGGCTTGTGGTCTCTAGAACAATGAGAAAGCAAATTTCCATCATGTAAACCATCCAGTCTGTAGTATTTTGAGTAAATATGTTGTGGGTGGAAATGAGGTCACCTTTAACAGCCCTGCAGTTCTCTGGCAACCCATCACTCTTCCTATCTGGCTCCCCGCGAACCTGTCCCACAGAGGCCCTGCCTAAGATGTGTACTTGAACAGAAAAGCCAATGGTTCTACAAGTTTTGTTACTACTACATGTCTGTCTAAGCCTCAATAAATCTGAAAATCAGGACACAACTCAGACAGATACTGAGGATTAATCTATGGTATATATTTAGAGAACAGTATATTGGCTACTACTTTTAGGAGTACAATATCAGACATTATTCCCCAAATAACAGTATGAAGTGGGTATGACTGGTATTCTGGTCTCAGGTAACTGAGGTACAAAGAGGTAACACATTTATTCAGCAAAAGAGCTAAGATTTAAAATCAGGCAGCCTGGGGCCGGGGATTTAGCTCAGTGGTTCCGGCGCCTGTCTTGCAAAGACCCAGGTTCAATCCTCGGTAACCACATACAATACAGGGCGTGGAGACTCACCCCAGCAGCAATCAGTACCACATACCACAGTGCCGGGCATGGTGGCTCACGCCTGTAATCCCAGCACTCAGAAGGCAGAGGCAGGGGATTGCTGCGATGTGAGTTTGAGGCTGAGCTCAGGGCCACCTGAACTACAAAGTGAGACCTGTCTCAAAAAACCTAAAATAATAATAATAATAATAATAATAATAATAATAATTAATAAATAAATAAATAAATAAAATCAGGCAGCCTGACTTTAAGGTCAATGCTCCTGGTTTGGTATCTGACCTAAAGAAAACACTCAGTAAATACTGTACTTACTACTAAATGCAACTATAATATTAGTAAAGACAAAGAAAGCAGAGAGGGGGATCTGTCTTCACCAAGCCAAAGGAGGCCCAGAGAGGGCCAACAACTCTAGGGAGAAGTAACAGACTGGGCCCAAGCCTCAGCCCCAAGAGAAGCCTACGTTTAACATAGTGTAACACACAGGGATTTTCTCTGAAAGTGATTCCTCTCACACAGCAGGTTACAGTCAGAGAAGAAATCCAGTGCGGCCACTGCCACATGTGAGAGTGTTTAATCGGGAGTCATTCTGGGGAAACTGCTCAGACTGAAGTCAATGAATGGGGAGGAGGTGGCCATAGAAACTCTGCCAAAAGGGATCAGGGTAGACAAAGACCCCTTGAGAAGTTTAAACTCAGGCCAGGAAGGATATGGGGGTCCCACCCTTGAGTCTGAGAAGCCAGGTCTTTTCTATGTTGTTTTCAGAGGCAGAGGTGGCTGTGTGTGAAAATGCTGGCATTAAGTCTGGCAGACTGCTTGAAAATGGCCCTGTTCCCCCAGCCCGCTACCAATACTCAATACTGAGCTCAGGAGTCTGTTTGCTTTCTCCACATGTCAAAATGATCAGAAATATCCCTCTGCTTGGACAGCTGCCACAGCCAGGAGAGTAATGGACAGAGGGCCTCTGGCCATAAAACTGAACAGAGGACACGGTGAGCAGGCATGCACAGAGCAGCACAGAATGGGGAGGACAGGAAGGAACTCACTCTCAGATGGACACCATCAACACACCACACACTGCAGGCAAGGCGGGCCAGGACTCAATATTCACAAAAACATGAGTGTAGAAACTAAGTACTTAGTTACTTAGTACTGACTTAGTACTAACTTAGTATTGACTCACTGTCTCCTCCCACCCCAGGCTTCGTGGATTCCAACACTGCAGACTCTGGAAAGAAAAGTCACATATATTTTTGGACTAATCTTGTCTTCATTGGTTTAGGGCAGTAATGGAGAACTTTTCAGAGCTTTCAGTGATGTAAACAGCCCTCTGTAGTACGGTGCCATGCGTGAGCCACCGCTGACATAGGGGATTTTTCCTTTTCTTTTAAATTTTTTCCTTTGTTTTGCTCTCTAATTTTCTTCCTTCTCCTTATTCTTCACTCTTTACTATTATTTTATCTAATACTATTAATCTTCTCTTATTACTTTAACAGAACCCTTTATCTTACCTTTCTCTTTTCATCTTCCCTTTGTTTACTTCTCAAATTTTACTTTCTCATAGTATGTAAATACCCAATTTGCATCTGACTTTATTATGGTTTCAAATTTTACTGCTATTGCTAAGGTGGAATATTTTTTGCCATTAATTGGTTTTTACTGTAGTTCAGTATCTGGTTTGTCTTTGTTGCAACAATTCTGAGATTCACTTCCTCACAACTGAGTGCTGGGCCCATCACACTGCATCTCCCTTCCCTGGACTAATGCAGGTGGTTAGGTCTTGGGATGGAGGCGGAGTCCTGCAGTGAGTTGTGCTCAGAGTGCCTCCCTGGAGAGTAAACCCCAACTACAGAGGTCTCCAGACTAGTAACAAAATATTCTCGCTATAACTGACCTGCAACCTGCAGCAACAACAAACACAGAGCTGAAGAAAAGGAAGGTAATCAGAAGACAAGCAGCAGAATTATATGAATTAATAACAGGAAAAATACAGAACAAAAACATATTGAAAGGTGTTTAGTGATCTCGAAGATGATAGAACTAAAAAGACAATGATCTTAATAAAGTTATCAATGAGCTTGCAGAAGATACTAATGAAAAGTTATCTGGAAAACCTTATCTATAAACAAAACAGGAACAAGAAATTTAGCAAAGAATTAAGAGTTCGTACAATGATCCCAAAGAGAAATAAAAATTTTGATTGACAGTATGAGCAAGCAGAAGTGACCAGTGCGAGAAACACAGTGCTGGTGGAGTGATCACACATTCAGAGATACCACAGAAGACAATGTGGGAAAGGACAAGTGGCTTACAGATGACACGATGGACAGTGAAATCAGTGAAAAATCACAAGACAGCAAGAAGAGTATAAAGAAAAGCTATTTACAAAAATAATAGCACAAAACTTTCCGAGGATGTGGAAAGAATTTAATGTACAGATAAACAACAAATACAGAACCCCAAACAGACAAGATGGACTAATGCTATGGACACAGACAGAGTGAGCAATTAAGTAGATGTAAGAAGAGAGAGGAGGAGTGGGGAATCAGTCATAGAAAAGTAATGCAATGCCACAGTAAGTCAATATTTTTCAGTAAAAACTGTCAATATGAATGATCTGAACTTCTCAATCAAAAGACATAAGTTTGGCAGATCAGATAAAAAATGAAACCCAATTGTATACAAAAAAACAAAAAGAAACAAAAGACCCCACGTTGAACACAAAAAGAATTTCACAGGCGGAAAGTCAAAGGATGGAGAACAATATTCCATGTAGCAGGAGCTTGAAAACAACCAGAAGTAGCTATGCTATTTTCAGACAAAGTAGATTTCAAGTCAAAATTGATCAGAAGTGGTAAATAAGGTCATTACATATTGGTTAAAAGAATTATTAAACAGGGATGGATAACAACTACAAACATAGCTGACAATGGTGGCACATAACTGTAAACCTAGCACTCAGGAAGGTAAGGTAGGAGGAACTCTAAAAGAAATTCAAGGAAAATGTGCCAACACTCCTCAAACTCTTTAATGAAACAGAAAATATTATGGTGGGTCATGCCAGAAATCCCAGCACTCAGGAGGCTGAGGCAGAAGGATTGTTTTAGGTCAGCCTATAGGACAGGGAAGAAAAGAGAGAGAGAGAAAGAGAGAGATAAAGGGAGAGAGAGAGACAGACAGAGAAAGAGGGAGGGAGGAAAGAAGGAAGGAAGGAAGGAAGGAAGTTCACATAGCTCTCGAAACTTTAGCCTGAGCCATAAGGTAAGACGGAGAGAAAAAAGAAGGTGCATAGGAAAGGCAGAAGTCAATCTATCCTAATCCATAGATGACAGAGCCCTTTATACTGGAGACCTAATAAATTCCACCAACATACTACTGTAAGTAATAAATTCACGAAGGTAGCATGACACAAAGTCAACACACAGAAACTTTATAGTTTTCCTATACATCAATAATGAACCCATCAAGAAATAAGGAAAACAATAATATTGAATATAATAATAATAATATATTATTATTATTATAATGGCTTTGAGAAAAATTAAATATTTAGGAATTAATCCAATCAATGAAGTGAAAGGTCTCTCCAATGAAAACTAAAGAACTGTGAAAAAGGGGGATCAAAGAGGACATCAGAAATTGGAAAGATTCTTTGTTTCTGGCTAAGTAGAATCAAAATAGTCAAAATAGCCATATATCATTATATATATATATATATATATATATATATATATATATATGGCAATCTAATCAAAATATAACAGCATTACTCAAAGAATTAAAGAAAACAGCCTGGTGTGGTGACTCACACCTGTAAGCCCAGCACTATAACCACATATCACAATGCTGGGCGTAGTGGCTCATGCCTGTAATCCCGGCACTCAGGAGGCAGAGGCAGGAGGACTGCTGTGAGTTCGAGGCTCACCTGGGCTACATAGTGAGCTCAGCACCAGCCTGAACTACAAAGCGAGACTCTGTCTCAAAAAGAGAGAGAGAGAGAATAATCTTAATTTATATGAAGCCAGAAGAAACCTAGAATAGCCTGGAGTTCAGGGAAGAAATGGGAGAAAGCAATCTTGGACAATAGGAACAAGGCGAGAGGAATGGAAACCCCAGATTTCAAGTTATATTACAAAACTACAGTGACAAAACAGCAGAGTACTGCCACAAAAGTAGGCACAGGAACTGATAGATCAGAACAGAGGGCACAGAAACAACCCTAGACACATTCATCCACCTGATCATTGACAAAGAGGCCAAAACACACAGTGGAGGAAAGACAGCTTCTTTACCAAACGTGCTGGGGAAACCCACAATGCATATGCAGAAAGCTGAATCAAAATCCATAAATTTCATTCACTGAATACTAAACAAAAATCAAAATGAACCAAAGATCTAAATACTGAAACATAAACATATAACTTAATGGAAGATAAAATAGGTAAATCTCTTGACATCATAAGCAGAGGCAAGTACTTTCTGAACAGATTCCCAGTTGCACAAGAAATAACATCAAGAATCAACAAATAGGATTGTATCAAAATAAAAAGCTTCTGCACAGCCAAGAAAACAAACCAAAGAGTAAAGAGACAACCTACCAAATGAGAAAAAGAAAGTTTGCCAGCTATACCATGGACAGAGAATTAATATCTAGAATATAAATATATAAGAACTGGGGCCAGGGATTTAGCCCAGTGTCTGCCTCACAAATGCAAGGTCCTGGGTTCGATCTCTAATAACCACATACCACGATACTGGGCGTGGAGACTCATGTCCACCAGCAATCAGTACCACATACCATAGTACCGGGCATGGTGGCTCACGCCTGTAATCCCAGCACTTGGAGACAGGGACAGGAAGATTGCTGTGAGTTTGAGGCTTGCCTAGGCTACACAGTGAGCTCAGGACCAGCCTGAACTACGAAAGTGAGATCCTGTCTTTAAAAAAAAAAAAAAAAATTTATATATATATATATATATATGTGTGTGTGTGTGTGTGTGTGTGTAAATGTACATTATATATATATATATATATATATATATATATATATATGTGTGTGTGTGTGTGTGTGTGTGTGTGTGTGAATTCCCAGCATAAAACCCTAGTCAAAAATGGGCAACTGAAATGAATAGACAGTTTTCAAATGAAGTATAAATGGCCAATAAATATTAAAAATGCTCAGCATAGTATGTCCCCCACTGGTTCATGTGCTGGAAGCTTCAAGGTGTGGCAGTGTCGAGATGGTGGAACGTGAGAGGTAGGGGCCTCACTGGGGCCTCACTGAAGGTGGTGATATTATCGGGAGCATCATTCTGGGGAGCGGGGGGGGGGGTTCAAGTAGTATTTGTAAGATTCAGATTAGTTCTCATAAGAGTAATAGTCATAAAGAAATTACTTGACCCACAAGTTTCTCTAGCTCTCTGTTCCTTTAGTCTGTGTTCCTACCATGACGCCACCTGCGAGATGCGGGGCCTCCAAGTCAAGGAGAAGCTGAACCCAGGCTCTTGAACTTCCAGAATTGTATTAAATAAAACTCCTTTTCTTTACAGTTACAAAAAGCAGGCCAAAAATAATAATTCTCATGTAAGTCTGTAAAATCCCACTAGTAACCACAAGGCAAACTTGTTTTCGTCTGTCTCTGTCAGCAGTGCGTGAGCACTGTCTCCTTGAAATGTGGTCTCAAGGAGCATTGTAATAAGTTCTTCAAAAAGAAGATTCTCAACCCTACATCTTGAAATCCTGACTCAGGGAGTTTTAGGACTATTTTTAATCAGCAACACATGATCTGCTACAGGTTGGATTGAGGGCAGCTTGCAAACTCAGTGATTTAGAGAAATCCTTTATATCCATCTTTCTCCCTATTGCATACCTCCAAACAGTCCCCAATTTCTACAATAAAATACACATTCGTTCATTAACTAACAAATATTTAAGTACCTAGATGGTGCAAGCAGCCACAAAACATATGTCCCTCCTCTCATATGTCCCTCCTTGTCTTTTTCTTTTCTTTCTTTGTGGTACTAGGGGCATTATTCCCATTTGAGTGGGGAAAACAGGGTGAGGACAGTCACTTTCATACTGATCACAGCTAGTCACAGCTACAGCTCCTCTGTAGTCCCTCAAAAACAAGATGATTTTTTTTGGTTGTTTTTTTGTTTTTGAGATAGGGTCTTCCTTTGTGGTTCAGGCTGGCCCTGAGCTCAGCCTCAAACTCACATCACAGCAATCCTCCTGCCTCTGCCTCCCGAGTGCTGGGATTACAGGCGTGAGCCACCACGCCCGGAACTGTGGTATGTGGTACTGATTGCTGCTGGGCGTGAGTCTCCACACCCAGTATGGTACATGGTTACCAGGGAATCGAACCCGGGCCCTTGTGCTTGCATGACAGACACCGGAAAAACTGCGCTAAATCCCCGACCCCAATAAGAAGTTTATTTAAGGAATGCCATACTGGCAGCTGAATTTACATACACACAAATTAAAATCCTGGGTACAATGTAATGAGATCAGCACCTGTAATCCCAGCACTCAGAAGGCTAAGCAGAAAGATGGAGTTTGAGGCCAGCATAGGAGATACAAGGAATTCAAGGTCAGCCTGAACTACATAGCAAGACTCTGTCTCAAAAAATTTTACACAAAACAAACAAAAATGCAATGAAATCAATAATGTACTTTGAGAAAACAGCTATCAGCCTAGAATTTAATATTTAATAAAATGTCAATATGATAATATAATGACACTTTTCAACAAAAATTAAGGTTGCAGTTAGCAGATCTCTGACAAAAGAAACATGAAATATTTTTCACTAAGGTAGGAAGGTAGTCCCAGATAGTTACATCTGAGTTGTAATAAGGTATGAAAAAGAAAGTGGTACCCAAATGACTTAACACATTCTACACAAAATAGCATGCTCTTTCTCATACATTCCATATATAAAATTAAAATACTGAATCAATCTAGCAAGTAAAATGGTATTAAAGAGAAGTGAAATATTGTAAAGTCCTAGGCTTCTATAAAAGGACAATAAAGATACAAATTAGAATTAGAGGAAAGTAAGAGTGACTTCATTCTTAATGTAACTACCAAACAAAAGGGACAGGCTGTGTAACTTCTAAGCTAGTAAAGAAAAACTACTCAGTGAATTAGAAAGAAAAGGCACAGCAATGAAGGTACAAAAGAACACAGTAGAAATAAATGAGAGTATACTAGAAAAAACAATAAATGTAAACTAACTACGTAGTCCAGTTAAAATATAAGCACTGTCTCCAAGGCCAAGGGTGTAGCTTAGTGGTATAAAGCTTGCTTCCCACGAGTGGGAGCCAAAATCTCTAAAGTACTGTCTCAGCTGGGCATGGCCGTGCACGTCTGTAACTGCAGTACTGTGGAGACTGAGGCAAGGGGATCACCATAAGTTTGAGGCCAATCCGGACTACACAGGCAGGCCTCAAAACAAACAAAACAAAGTGTTGTCTCAGACAACATTTCTTAAAATTTAGGCATATCATGTTTAAAAGAAGTATCTAAAACAAGAAAAAGATAATATAAAAATCATTAACGGAAAGTTGACAGGCTGCCAGGAATGATGGCACCTGCCTGTAATCCTAGCTCTCTGGGAAGCTGAGGCAAGAAGACCATGACTTACACCCAAGCTGGGAAATGTATTAATTCATTGTGACTCTCTTTCAAAATAAAAAAATCAGAAAGTCTAAAAATTTAGCTCAGAGTGAAGGCCCTGGACTAAATCCTGCAGTGACATAGTTATATTAATATATGAACAACAGATTTTGAGGCAAAAGCATTCCAGAAATAAAAGTTATTCTACAGTGATAAAAGGTACACTTTAGCAAGATGTAGCAGTTCTAAGCTTGAAATATTTACAACAAATATTTCCAGAATTACAAAGAAAAACATACAAACTAAAATTGTGGTGAGACATTTAAACCACCTCTTTTAATTTTAGAAAGGAAGTATACAAAAAATTAGTGAGAGGACAAACACCTTCACAGATAAGTAACAAGCATGAGCTAAGGCACACTTATGGACACATGCCTAACACCGCTAGGAGACACTTTATTTTCAAGCACACATACAGTGGTCACTAAAACGGCAATACAACCAGTCATAAAGCAAGTCAACAAAACCACAAGACTAGCACTATACTTACATATTCTCTCACCCCAGTTCAATCACATTAGCCATCCAAATCAACAAATACATACTGGTTGGAAGTTCAGGATGATTCTTCTCAATACTTTGGATGAAAGAAAATAAAACAGCTTTATTATCTAGTAAGTATAATATTTAAACACAACAGACCAAAATCCACTCTACTAAGCATTCCTTTCAAGAAGGTCAGTAAAATCAACCCAAAGTGCTAAAGAAATAACAGGCACAAAAATAATGAAATGGAAAGAAAAAAATTTTAAATGTGTCAAAATTGATCTTTTAAAGAACAAAACTGATAAAAATTCAATGACAATGGAAAAGAAGAAAAGATTTAAAGCACAGATAACAATGGGGATGAAGAAACATAAGCATAGATACACTGCATAGATTAAACACATGGATTTATTACAAAACACTTTATACAAATTTTGACACATGAACAAATTCCTAAAAAGCATGAACAGAATCAAGAAACAGAAAACTGTGATATTTTTATAAGCATTTAAAAAACCTATACCATATGTGTCATGTTTTAGGCCCATTCAATGAGTCAAGCCAGAAGGAAAGCCAATATTAAACCAATAATCTAAAATACAAGCCATATTCCTCAACTCATTTTATCATAGTGCATGATCTTAATGCCAAAACTTGACAAGACTCAGGAAGGAAACTCATAGGTCAAGATCATATAAGAACATAGACATAAAACAATGAAATTCTGCAGTGCCCTTATGACATAACCTCTAAGGTATTTTAACATTTCTGAAACCAGAGAATACATTCTAACACTCTATGGTATTTTATAATAATCATTGGCCAATTTTTTTTAAGCAATGAAAACATTAACAAAAGGCAAATGACATCAATGACACTGTAAATTTCCAAAATCTAGAAAACACAATTAAAAATAATCCATGAACAGTTCAGATTTATCCCAGGATTTAAGTCTGGTTTAACACTAGAACATCAACTCATTTTTACTATTATGTGTGTATTTTAGAAAAAAAAATTGATTTGATTAGCTCAAAAGGAACCGAAAAGTTTCTGATAAAAATTTTACAATCATTTATTAAAACAAAAAACAAAAAAACTAGCATGCTAGAGGCATTAGGGAACTTCCCTTAATATGATAATGGGTGTCTACAAACATTAAACCACTCACTGAGGGGTTTAAAACAAAACAAAAATATGCATTTTCATTTCTCTGGAGAACTCAGACTAATAGAGTTAACTACTGATGGTTTCACAGTACATCTTATAACTGAATAGTGCGATTCCTCTGATTTTTATTCTTTTTCAAAATTTTTTTCTAGCTGCTTTCCCTTTCCATATAAATTTTATAATCAGTTTATCTTTTGCTGTAAAAGCCCTGGCCGAGATTTTCTTTTGCAGCCCTTCTCCCCCTCTTCCTCCCCTCCGCCTCCCTCTCCCTTCTTTTCCTCACTAGAAACTGACTGGGCTTTGAGCACACTAGGCAAGCCATTGATCTATATCCTCTAGCCTCCTGCTGAGATCTTAAAATTAAACCCAATCACTCTGGGATGATTTCACATCTTTACCATCTTTTCCGAGCTTTTTAGGGCACCAGCACTCATCATTACTTGACAAAGGATAAATTAGTGGGAGCTCTTCCACCTTCTGATAGCTTTAATTTCTCCAGCATTTCATAATTTTCACTCTGTAAATCCTTGTCCTCCTTGGCTAGACTGATTTCTAGGTACTTTATTTTCTCATTTATTCATTCATTGTTGTTTAGATAGCGTCTTGCTATGTAGTTCAAGCTGCTCTCAAGTTCACTATGTAGTTCAGGCTGGCCTCAACTCACAGCAATCCTCCTGTCTCAGCCTCCTGAGTGCTGGGATTACAGGAGTATGCTACCATGCCTGGCTATTTTCTCTTTTAAACTATTATGAATAGAATTGTATTCCTGATTTCTTTTTCATCTAGTTTATTACTGATGTACAGAAAAAGCACTAACCTTTTTTAATTCAGCTACTTTACTGAATTTTCCTGCCAGTTCTATAAGTTTTTTGGTGGAGATTTTAGGCTCTTCTAAGTATAGGATCACATCACTTGCAAATAAGGACAATAGATTTCCTCTTTCTATTCCTTTTATATTTTTCTATTGCCTAATCATGCTGGACAAAATTTCAAGTACTATCTTGAACAGGAATGGTGACAGTTGACATCCTGTCTTATTTCCTTGTTTAGAGAAAATGCTTTCAGTTTTCCCCTATTATATATGATGGTAGACAACTTTTTTAGTATCCCAACTCATGAATATACCTCCATTTATGTAGTATTCCTCAATCTTTTTTTTTTTTCTTTTAAGACAGGATTTCTCTTTATAGTTCAGGTTGGCCCTGAGCTCTCACTATGTGGCCCAAGCTAGACTTGAACTCACAGCAACCCTCCTGCCTCTGCCTCTTGAGTGCTGCAATTGTATGTGTGAGTCACCATGCCCAGCACTATGGTATGCTATTACCAGGGACCAAATTTGATAACTTACACTTGAAAGGCAGACACTGGAACCACTGAGCTAAATCCCTGGCCCCGTATTCCTTGTTTTTGACATCAGCATTTTAGAGCTTTCAGAATATGACTTCTGTATATGTTTGCTCAGGGTTATATCTAAGTATTTAATTATTTGAATCGTTTGTTTCTGTCCATTGCTAATTTACACAAATACTGTTTATATCATATTTTGCCTTCAAATAGGTACATTCTTTGAATGTTAAATGTACATAGTGACTTTCTTCCAAACAGTTTATACAATATGCAAAAGAAGAAAACAAGAATAGAGTAGGAAGGGCTAATAGATGTGACCTTCATTAAGTTAAGGCTGATGTCAACAGATAAGTCTTACAGAAGTACTTGGAATAATAATGAGAAGTGACAGGGGCCAATGATATTATTAAATCAGTTTAGAATACAAACAATCCTAGGGAGATAGCTCCATAAAGGTCCAGGGCTCAATTCTCTGTGTGAAGAAGAGAAAGGACAAAAGAAGGGGGAGGGGAAGAAGAAAGAGAGAAAGGAAAGGAGGAAGAAGAGGGTAAGCAAAGGAGGAGATAGGAAGGGAGGTAGGGAGAGGACAGGAGAGAAGGGAGAGAAAGGGAGAAAGAATAAAAAGCAAGAAATGAGGAAGAGGAAGGGAATGCTACAGCAAATAAAGCAGTAGAAGGCACAACAGAATGGACACTGAAAAGAACAGGTGCTTAAAAGAGCAGGAAAAAGCCAGGCAGAAGCAGATGGAAAACCGATGACAGTACTGCTCTCCCCTGTACATATGCACAGCACAGAAAGTCAGATTCTGCAGCTGGTACAAGATGGCGAATGACTGCACACAGATTTTTCAGAAAAGCACAAATTCCAAACTGCTCCACAAAAGGTCAACAATATATAAATGGTTAAACTAATGAGAAAATGGTCATCTGCAGAGTTCTTGGAAACAACACTGGATGGACTGGCACAAACTCATTCATCTAACCTGTGTACTGTCAAACCTTAGAAAGGATGGGCCGGGGATTTAGCTCAAGTGGTACCGCGCCTACCTTGGAAGCACAAGGGCCCGAGTTCAATCCTCGGTACCACCAAAAACAACTTAAGGAAAGGGTGTCTGTGCAGATTCTTGGCCCCAGCAGTCAGAAGAGACATAGCACCAGATATAATGGACCATTCCACATTCAGTGGCTGAGAACTAGATGGCCGGCTCATTAGAACTGCTCTCGGACGCCTTTTCTTCCAGAGATGATGCTGAATCTTATGTTCACAGGATGATTTTCAAATACTTAAAGGTTGCTCTAAGTAGCTGATCATGCTTCTATTTTCCAGGACTGTTCTAGTAATACCCACCATCTAGTTCATATTTATTATTAAAAGTGCTCTCTTTCATTCTCAAAGGTCATAGAATGGACAATAAAACACATGATCACCTAGTTACAAGAGATGGTCTCATAGACACTGTGAACTATTCCCTCTATTAGACTGAACATTCACAGCAGCTCTTCCCCATAATTTCCATAATTCCCTGTCTGATCAACATTCCCTAATTTCTTAGCCCTGAGTTCCATGTTACTAACAACCCTAAACCTAACACAATATTCCAGGTATAGAATCACAGGAAAATGTAGAATTTATTCTTCTAATCATTTAAGATCACTTTAGGACTCTTGGAAATCAGGTCACATTATTACCCACACTGAGCCCAAATGATACTTCAAGCTTTTTAAATCCTTTCCTCTTATACTTCCCTGAGGCAGTCTTCTACTTAGACAAAAAAACAGTTACTAGTATAGCTAACTAAAAGATTAAGTGGTCCACATTGTACCTTGTTCCTTATAAGAATGTAATAAAATCTCTTGTTCAGGCTTCTATCTCTACAGCATGAGATCATTTTAGAGCACGTTATTTTTGAAGTGATATCTAGATGTCAGTGTGAAAATACCCTGAAAACAATCAAAGGATGAGGACAGATGCAGATTTATTCATTGACTCACCTCTTCTTATATACGGCTCCTCCAATGCGCCAGTCAATCAGTTCTCATAGACTGCCTGCTAACTGCAAGGTTAGCCAATAAAAACAGTATGGTGCAGAAACAAGATAACACCTCCGTGAAGTCATCAAAGGTAGTATCATTGAGGAGGAGAAGAGAGATGTGACAAGGCTTTGGAGGAGCCACACAAAAACCACAACCCATCTCTGCAGTGCACTGGCCAGGGGTAGAACCTGACATGCTGTCACTAGGCAGCTCTACAAACTCAAACTGAAGAACATGCTATAAATGACTTCTACTCTCCAGCAATGTCGATGTTACCATTAGAGAGGAAGAAGTGGACCAGGTGGGGGATGAGAATGGGGGGGGCAATCAAAGTACGTCATAGACATCTATGAGAATGTCTATATGCCAGGCATGGTGGCGCAGGCCTGTAGTCCTAGCTACTCAGGAGGATGAGGTAGGAGGATCAACTGAGTCCAGCAGTTCTGAGCTTCAGTGTGCTATGCACATCGGGTGTCTGCACTAAGTTCGGCATCAATATGGTGACCACCCAGGAGTGGGGGACCACCAGGTTGTCTACAGAGGGGTGAACCGGCCCAGGTGGGAAATGTCTATAATGAAGTTCATTATTATGTATAATCAACATATATTTATTTTTTAAAAGTCAATGTGATGAATGACAGAGATAAACACTGTATATGCTCTAGACTAAAGAAAACTAAAGGGACTTATCGCTGAGAGAAAGCTGGAGGAAACTGTTTCTGTCTCAAACCCACAGGATAAGGAATATGGGCAGAGGTCAGAACTCCAGGTGGGAGAGCGGGGAGCCGATGACACAGATGAGCCGCACTCCACAGACACGGACAGCACACTCCGTCCAGAGAAGGCAGGAGCGCACTCATGGGGCGGCCAGTGCAAAGCAAGCAGGGCAGCCACGTGCCTGCTTGTGTCACTCAAGTGAAACCCAATTAAGCTACGAAACTTAAAGATAACTTGTTAAACACCAATCAATAACAGATACACTAAACTCAATTATGCACCTAACTCAAAATATAACTAATCTTGACCCATAATAAATAATGAAGAATTTTCAGATAGCATTATGCTTCCTTCTTATAATTCTTAGAACTTTATCACAAAAATCAGTTGGTATATATATATACACACATAAGCCACAGAAAGATTGAAAATCAGTCTTCATATCCACCCAATCAAGACTAACAGAAAAGTGAATCTTTTTTTACCTGAAAATATAATATTTGACTCTTCATAAGTTCTAAGGAAATTCTACTTCTGTTTCAACTATAATAGCTCCTCTGCTAGTCCTAAGAAACTCCTAGTTCTATCTGCCACAAAAAAGACAGGCTGGAGAGAAAGAATATCACCTATTTACCACGCAGGCAATTTTCTCAGGCAAGAACTGGACATCGAGGAACGAGTGATGCCTGCTGAGCATGGAGAGCCCAGAGGACTGAGCTGGGGAGAAACTCTGCAGGAGACTTTCCTACCACTATGAAATCCTGACACTATCACCAACCCTTAATCCATTCAGTTATCTCAATACCTGAGGGAAGTGATCTTGGCTTTTTAGCTACTTTAAGGATAAAAAGGCTTCGAGAAATAGTGTATATAAGAGGGAAGGAGGGAACAAATGGGATAACAGAATAGGGTCAGGATGTAGCTAAGTCAAACCAGAGTCCTAGGGCATCAAGTTTATGGGGACTCTCACACTAAGGGGCATGTGATGCTGACTTCACACCTGCAAAAGTGACAAGAAATGGCTCCTTCAATTCTGCGCGCTGGACCTCATTCCTGTGAAGCATCTCCAATTCACCCCAGTCTAGCCCTGGACATGAGCAGGGCCAACATGGCTCTTCTCACTGGCGCTGTGCATTCACTGGACAGGCACCAAGGCCTGCCAGTGCCACGCAGCTAGGAACGTGACATGTTCTTTCCTTCATTTCTAAGTTAGACAAAGGAGCACAGGAATGAGTATAAATTCTAAATAAAACACCTAGAGTCTAGAATAAACTCAAATAATAACTCCACAGAATTTTCTGCTTTGGTATTAAAAATAATTCCTAAAAAAGCATAGCTGAGCAAGAAATTTTCAACAGGCTTAATGTTACAGGGGCACAAGAAGAAATGTGAAAACTAGAAAATAGTATAAAACTTGCAAAATGGGTAATACTTTCCAAATTTCAGTTTCTTTGGTCATATAGTCCATCAAAATAATAATAATAATAATAATAATAATAATAATAATAACCTCTAAATGTAAATTTTACTAACTTCAAGGCACATATGATCTAATAACGGCTGAACTATTCCAGACCATTGAAAAGAAAGCTCCAAATTCTTTTCAGTAGTATTAGAACCAAAATCAGATAAACAGAACATCAAAAGAAGTACTGGGGTGGGAAGGCAAGGGCTGAGACAGAAGTGTTGCAAATTCAAACGCAGCCTGCACAACTTGGCAAGACATTGTCTCAAAAAAAAAAGAAGAGCTGACTACTAGCTCTGGGTTTGAGTGCTTGTTTAGCATTCACGATGCCCTGGGTTTGATTCCAGTACCACACATTTAACCGCACACACACAAAAGTGACAAAAGTGGCAAAACTGCACTGCTTCACGTATAGTAATGTAAATATGCTGAGTAAAATATTAACAAATAGGATCTAGCAATATATTTTTAAATTACCAAGTAAACTTCATAGTCAAATTCAAAATCAGGAAATCTATTAGTAAAATTTATCACATTAAAGCACTAATACTCTACACAGTGAAAAAACATTAAAATATTCAAAATGTATATTTAACATATAATCAAAAAAAAAAAGACAAATGAGTATCTGTAATACTGTAATACTAAGATTCAGGAAATGACATTTTGCCAAACTTGCTTTCAAATTTTAAAATATAAAGAATTATAGATACCTTTTAGGACAGACCCTATGCTCTTCTTTCCCCAAAGATAACTACTACCCTGATGTTAGAGTAAATCATTCCCAATTTTAAATTCTGATCATATGTATATGTATCTACAATGTTATATACACTTGAGTTTTGTTTAGCTCTTTAAAAAATTATATAAATGATACACACTTTCTATATACTTCTGAAACATTTGTCTAAACATGGTCACGATTTATCTGTGTTGAAATATATACGAGAGTCCCATTCACCAATTTTAACTGTTATGTAGTATTTCATTATACAATTGAACAATACAAATTGTTCAATACAATCCCCCATGGGAGGACATTTCGGTTTCTACCAATTTTCTGCTGTTACATATGCTGCAATGGACTATCTCATACATACATGCAAGAGTTTCTCCTGGACTTAAAAATGGAATCCCAAGTTTATAGGAATGTGTGATAGCTAACTGATCATGTCATCTTGAGTAAAAAATGCCCAACTAGACTGGCTGCACTAGCTGTGGGGGTGGAAGATCTGATATAGGGAGCACCATCACCAGAACAGCACAAAATGGACACGAAGAAGGCAGGCTCACTTCTGTTCCTTCAGAGATCCCGTTTTCACTTTCACCCTTGATGTCATCTCTTGGCCTCCGCTGTGGACCCTTCAGCCTGCAGTGCCAACCCCTCAGCCTTCTGGTGCAGACCTTTTGCACAGGACATAATGGACTTGCAACAGGACACTGCACCAAGCTCCAGGCCTGCAACTGGATGCTTTGGATCTGCTGGACACAGCAGACGTTTTGCATCCATCCACACCTCCATCTGTGGGCAGCTGTTGTATGCTAATTGTGTAAATTCTTATGTATTTGTATATCTTACATTGAATTGCTCCTGTAGTAGGCACCAACTGATACAGAATGCAAATGTTTAACCTGGTTTATTTTGTACCAACTGCCCTCCGTTGTGGTATATTACTATGTACAGCAAAGAAAGTTATTTCCCCACATCTGATCCATACCTAGTATTGTCAGCTCATTAATTTTGGAAAGTGATGGAAATGAAACTTTATACATTTATTGATCACTGTAGTAAGAATTGGCTGTTATTTTTACCCCATTTTTTCTGTCTTCTCATTTACTACTGAAATAAAGATTTCTATTAGTATTCAGGATACTAATTTTTTTGGTTTTACACAAATATTATCTTTCTCTCTCTCTCTCTCTCTTTTTTTTTAGCATTGGAGATCTGCATTAGCTTTCCAGCTGCTGAGTTACAATACCTGACAAATATTACTTAAAAGACGAAAGGTTTAATTCAGCTCAGTTTCAGGAGATTCATTAGCCAAGTTGCTCCCAGACAGAAGAAACTCTCAGAGAAGGGCAAAGCAGAGCTAGTCTGTTTAGCTACGGCAGCCAGAAAACAGGCCAGGGGAGCTCACTCCTAGTTCTAGAAGTTCAGTGGCACAGCACCAGCATCAGCTTGGTGAGCCCTCATGGGGGTTGGAATCACAATGGCAAAAGCGTGTGTGTGTGTGTGTGTGTGTGTGTGTGTGTGTGTGTGTGTGTGTGATCACACCACATAGCAGCCACCACACAATCCTAGGGGCAGGCTTTGACAGGAAACTCACTCCAGTGAGACTGAGTCCCGCAAAAACTATCTTAATCTCTGCTCATCTGGCAGCACCCATGTCCTAAAGACTTCCCATTATACCGACCTTTTTTCAATTTTTTTTTTTTTTTTAGGCAAGGTCTCACTTTACAGGGTTTCACTCACTGAGTAGCAGAGGCTGGCCTCAAATGCATGGCGATCCTCTTGCCTCAGGGGGGATTACAGGTACCAGCACATCTGGCTGATACAACATCCCTTAATATTACCATCGTCATGACACCAAGACTCTTAACACATGAACCTCTGACACTTAACTGTATCCAAATCATACTAATATCTGTCTAATCATTTCAGTTGTATAAATCTAAGTGCATTACATACTCAAACGCATCTCCCTACTTTAAAGGAAAAATTGCTGGTTAAGCCTGTCTGCTAAAATAATGCAGCATCTTCCAACTCTTAGGAGGATGACAAAGGGACATTTCATTTTTCCCTTAAAGACTGAAGACCATGCACAGCCAGAAAAATAGTGCAGGTAGAAGAACTTTTTGTATAAAAGAATAAAAAGAGAAATGAAATCTAGGAAGCTAATATTAAAAGAAAGTAAACATGTTTACTTCAAGATATTGTAGTAAAAATTAAAAGAGATAATATATATGACTACCTAGAAGAATGCCTGGCTCATAGTAAGCACTCTATCAGTTTAAAATAAATTATTTCTATTTCTAAAAATTATGTTATTACAATTATTAGATAATCTAGGTCATATACACAT
Source organism: Petromus typicus (assembly GCA_004026965.1). Taxonomy (NCBI): domain Eukaryota; kingdom Metazoa; phylum Chordata; class Mammalia; order Rodentia; family Petromuridae; genus Petromus; species Petromus typicus. The sequence continues at coordinate 40,026 of PVIR01007415.1, read as the reverse complement.
AAATGTACACCATGCCTACTTAATCCTCAGGTGATAGCATTATTGAACTTAATGAATTTATAATCTAACAGAAAGACAGAAAGCATACATACTTAGACATATACCTACACTCATTCATAAAAGTGAACAGGTTCCATTTTCAAATATTTCTTGTACTAGATAAATACTAATAATGTTTTCACTTCTGAAAAGTGACAAACTAGTTTAACATTCTAGACAAGTTTACTGTCAAATTCTGGCCCTTAACCTTCTAGTTAAACTTTAGTTTTCTCTAGCCAGGCTAGCAGAATACTCCAGTAATCCTAGCACTCTGGACAGCAGAGACAGAAAGATTGTAAATTCTATCCCTTCCTGAGCAACATAGTGAAAGGGTCTCCATATAAAAATATATAAAGCATTGGGGTGTAGGTTGGTATGAAGGTCCTGGTTCAGTTCCCAATATGGGGTGAGGGGAGACTTTAGTTTCTCACTGATAGGGATAAATGTTATCCTGCAAATTTGCCATGACATAAAGATAGACACATACACCAACAGAACAGAAAACAACGTCCAGAAATAAACCCAAGCTGTCTTTGAGAAGGGTATCACGTGGGAAAAGTTTGGTCTCCTTAACAAATGGTAATAGAAAAACTGCTTATCTACGCTCAAAATCAGTTGGATTCTTATCAAAAATTAACTCAGCATGGAGTAAAAACCTATAAAAATCCTTAAAGAAAAGCTTCACAACATTGGATTTGACAGTAATTTATTAGATATAATACATAAAACACAGGTAAAAGGCCAGGGATTTAGCTCAGTGGTTCCAGCACCTGCCTTGCAAGTGCAGGGGCCCCTGGTTCGGTCCCCAAAAACCACATACAACAATGATAGGTGTGGAGACTCACACTCACCAGCAGTCAGAACCACACACTACAGTGCCAGCCATGGTGGCTTACACCTGTAATCCCAGCACTTGAGAGGCAGAGGCAGGAGGACTGCTGTGAGTTCAACGCTGAGCTCAGGGCCAGTATGAACTACAAAAGTGAGACCCTGACTCAAAAAAAAAAAAACACACAGGCAAAAAAGCAAATAAGGCGTGACTATACCTAACTTTAAAATGCATAATAAAAGAATGAAAAGGCAACCTATAGAATGGAAAAAAATTGTATATATCTGTTAAGTAGCTAATATCTAGCATATATAGAGAATTCCTATCATTCAACAACAAAGTGACAACAGAATTTTTAAGTGGGCGAAGAATTTCAATGGACATTTCCCCAAAGTTATACAGATGGTCAACAAACACATAAAGAGACAGATCCTTGGGTCGAGGATTTAGCTCAGTGGTTCCAGCGCCTGTCTTGCAAGTGCAAGGGCCTGCGTTCAATCCCCGGGGTAACCACATACAATACTGGGCGTGGAGACTCACGCCCAGCAGCAATCAGTACCACATACCACAGTGCCTGGCGTGGTGGCTCACACCTGTAATCCTAGCACTCGGGAGGCAGAGGCAGGAGGACTGCTGTGATGTGAGTTTGAGGGTGAGCTCAGGGCCAGCCTAAACTACAAAGCGAGTCCCTGACTCAAAAAAAGAAAAAAAAGAGATACATCTTGGTATCACTGACCATCTTGGTATCAGAGACATGAACCACAATGAAGTATCACTTCACCTGTTAGGATGGTCACTGTCAACAAAAAATAACCAGGGTTAGAAGGGATATAGAAAAACTGGAATCTTGTTCCCTGTTAGTGGGAAGACACAGTACTGTAGCTATTACAGAAAACAGTGTAAAGCTTCCTCAAAAATTTAAACTAGATTTACCATTAAATCCTGCTATCTCACTTTCGAGTATTTATTCACAAGAACTACCACCAGGCCAGGGAGAGACATTTGTTATCTCTGCTCATTCCTGCACTATTCACAATAGCCAAGAGTGGGAGCAACCTAAATATCCACTGAAAACTGAATGTACCAAAAGAATGTAGTACAGACACACAGGAACACTGTACCCCCTTAGGAAATCCTATCATATATTACGATATGGATGAACCTTTGATGATCTCTTACAAGGCCATGGGTGAACATGGATGAATCTCTTACAAGGTATCAAAGACAGTCAGATTCTTAGGTTAGATGATATTCACTACAAAAAAATGTTTTACTACTCAGATTAATTTTTAACTCAACTGGAAAACTGAGCCATCCTTGAACTATTTTACTTGGCAAAACTAAAAATAGATATGAGATGTTCTTTCCATCAAAAACCAAAAGATCACAGACATCTTTCTACTTCTATATTAGGGAAACTATCATTGTCAAAACAATTGCATGTATTGAGCCGGGGATATAGCTCAGTGGTTCCGGCGCCTGTCTTGTAAGCGCAAGGGCCCAGGTTCGATCCCCGGTAACCATATCTAATACTGGGTGTGGAGACTCACCCCAGCAGCAATCAGTACCACATACCACAGTGCCGGGCGTGGTGGCTCATGCCTGTAATCCCAGCAGTCGGGAGGCAGAGGCAGGAGGATTGCTGTAATATGAGTTTGAAGCTGAGCTCAGGGCCAGCCTGAACCACAAAAGCCAGACCCTGTCTCAAAAAAAACCAAAAAAACAAACAAACAAAAAAACAATTGTATGTATCGGACTGGAGATTTAGCTCAGTGGTTCCAGCACCTACCTTGCAAGCACAAAGTCCCAAGTTCGACCCTGGATAACCACATATAACAATGCCGAGCATGGTGACTCAGGGCCACATATCACAGTGCCAGGCCTGGTGGCTCATGTCTCCAATCCCAGCACTCAGGAGGCAAACTGCCATGAGTTCGAGGCTCGCCTAGGTTACATAGTGAGCTCACGGCTGGCTTGAACTACAGAGTGAGATCCTATCTCAAAAAAATTTAAAAAAAACCAATTGCATGTATCAATTTCATTCCTCCATAATGTTACCTTTTGCTTACCATGTGTGAGAACCTAGCCTACTCTGAATTCCTACCATGGAAAATACCAGAGAAACTTATCAGAATTTCTCCCCAAATGCTGACAAGGTAAAATTAAATAATATTAAATGGGAACGGAAATCAGGAAATGAGTTTAACAAAAAATGTTTATATATTATTCTTTAGCTACAAATTTGAAATATTTGAACTTTTTCTTCTCTGTCTAGAGGGTCTGTATATTAATAATGTAAATTATTATTTTAAAAAACAGTGCATTGAAGCATACAATCATTTCAAGTTACCCAAGAAGTAATTAAATAAAATAAGTCTTTATCCAAACTGCATTCTCACTCTCCTCAGAAGGAAGCACTAGTAGATTCTTTGTTCAAAATAGCTCTAGTACACAAATGTCAAAATATGAATTTGCGCATCTGTTTTAACCCAAATGAAATCATAGTAGATATCTTTGTGTCTCAGCACACAAAATGTATCAGTCTTTCTTATCAATTTATAGTGTTTCATTCTACATGCCATGATTTATTTAACATGAACATAAGTGTTTTTCAGTAACAGACATTCACGTACAAGAACATGTATACTTTTAGGCAGTGGACCTTGAAAATTTTTAAACTGATTTTCCAACTAGTAAATTATTATTTCTTCTTTTTAGAACCAGAAAAGGAAGCCCAGCTTTCTTATTTTTAAAATTTTAAATTTTGATTTACAATGATCTAATCATGAAGTAGCAAAAACATCCTTTCTATACTCACAAAGATAACTTTTTATTCTATAGCTAAGACAGCACTTCTGATATTCTGATGAAATCAGATATTTAAATGGCTCCCACTTCCACTGAAGTTTTCTTTAAAAATTATCAACAAAAATTTAAGTTTGGTGGTTGGATTGTTTACATGCCGTGTAATTATCACTATGGACATATATCAAAATAAAGAATGTAGGCATTAAAGGCTGACCCTTGAGTAAGAATTCAAAATAGCAGAAAGAAAGTGAACTTAGTGCTTGGCAGGCACTTTCTCCCGTGATTTGTATGTAAAAACTTTCATCCATCTCAAACGATACATTCTCACCTTAGGTTTCCACTCATCTCCCACAGCAGCTTTTACAATAGCATCCTAAATTATGTCTATATCTTTAAAACTGACATCTTAACAAAAAAGCTTTTAAACCCAATGTAATTTCCAAAATTAAAAGTAAGTTTTTCTTAAGTCATTGTTTTGCAACATAGAGGGACAAGGTGTACAGTTACACAGAAAAGCAAATGGGAGGAGAGACCTGACACTTCCTTCCTGAAGGTAAAGAGATCATCAGCACCTTCTTCCAAAATTTTAAAGAAACTTATATTTTCTTCTTACAAATTGTGTTAAAAAAAAACAAAGTCTCAAGGTTTGCTCTCAGTAGTGAGCTGAGGGAAGACAGGAGAAAGGAGGAAGAGGACAAAGGGCGTCTCTACAGAGTTCTGTATTCTCACTGGAAGAATTAATTACACTATCACTATAAATCCCTAAACCCGGCCATTCCCAGACCCCAAGGCCTCAGCTGGAAAGCTGGTTCCTCCAGCCCAGCCAGATTCCCAGTGTCGTCTAAAGAGAGAATTCCTGGGTGTCTGTCAAGCAGGGAGAGCCGACGGCAGGGCTGGGCAATGCGCTTGGTCTTCATTCAGATGCACCAATTGTGTCTTTTCTACCACCAATTTAGGTAAACACTGCTTGTAAACAGCACAAAGGCATATAATCGAAAAAATCACACAAAAGAATCACACAAGTCTAAGCAATCCCTAGCAGTTAGTAAAATGTAGAATGGGGTAGACTGAAGAGCAAGAAAAAAAATATCATCGGGACAAAAGGATATCTTTAGGAACAAGATATCATTGTGAGAGAAAAAGAGGCAGCTTTTTTTTTAGTTAGAGAACTTCACATAAATCATGCCCGTCCCAGTGCAAACCACTGCGAAGTTTCTTTTGGCCACAACAGTAAACCCAGTCAGACGGGTGGCTAAAAGGATTCAATGCTCGGCTACTGGACTGCAGCCTGGCAGCTTTTCCTCATTTGAATAGTATTTAAGGAATGTTTTGTCAATGTGTCTGATGATTACTCACTTCTACAGCATTCCTCCCTCACAACAACCACGGTCAAGTTGCGATGTATGTTATAGGTACAACACTCAGAGCACTAAGGGAAGACTTTTTGAACCCGTTAGACATCACATTTATCTGTGTCCACATGTGCTCTTTTAAAAAGTAAGTTTTAACAACTGTTGCTGATAGCAACGCGGGAACAAAAGATTTTTCACAGGCATAAACGACATTTAATTAAAATTCACAAACTTGGATCTCAAATGAAGTCAAAAGTGGGAAAGAATACTAGATCCCAAAGAGAATCCGATGTATAGTAGATTGTTCAGCTGCATCACAGACGAGAAGTCCAACAACCCACGACATGAATAAGGAGTGCATAAATCAAATGACGCCTCGCCAATCAGGCTTTTAAGCAGTTGCTTATATATTTCCAGTTAAGTCATATGTCATAAGTAAATCAAACAAAAACACACCATACTCCTTCTGAGTTCATCTCACTTCATATTTATGAAGGCTCTTCACTCTGAATTCAAACCTAAGCAATTTAAAACAAACTGTAATGTGGCAATTTACTGAGATCATTTTCCCCAAGATGTAGACTCAAGAATGAAGATCAAAATGAATTCCAAACAAGGCCTGCAGTTTCCACACCCACAGTGAAATCAAGGTTTTCAGACAATAGGTTCAGCCCCACGAGGGCTGAAGTCAGTGCTAACAGGAATCCTGTAGGAAACAGTCTGGAAGATCTGGGACTCAGGTTCATCCCAGAAAATTCTCATTCTTCACAATCACTTAGTTCACCGGTCCTCAAAGGAAGGCAGGGCCCAGAGGGGCCAGTGAGTGATGTACCAAGGGCAGGTCCACAGAAGCCTGGACAGAGGAGGAGTTTGTGGTACAAGTTCAAAGGGATTTTGGATCCAGAAGACAGGGATAAAGAGAAGGCAGGGTATATCAGAGCTCAGCCTCGGAAAGAGCTTTAAACACTGAAATGAGCCACAAGCGACAGAATTAAATTAGGCTTTATTTGCACAACTAATACACATAAGACACTATACTGTGAGTCCTGTGAGAGGTTATAAATTAGTACTCTTATGCATGATGTAACCAAATGGGGCCTACCAGCTTCCTCAGGAGGACAAAAAATACATTCTGAAAAAGAACTAGTTCAATGTATGGAGTCATACCACAGCACATATACTATTTAATTTTAATAAAGAGACTAAAACAAAGTATCATAAGAATTAAAGCACTGGAGTCAGGCACAGTAATGATAATCCCAGCACTGAGGAGGCTGAGGCAGGAGGATCACAAGTTCATGGCCATCCTGGGCTACACAAGGAGTTCAAGACCAGCCTAAAATACATAGCAAGACCCTGAGTTAACCCTCTCCCCCTTAAAAAAAAAAAAGAATTAATGCACTTGAAGATTATGTACAATATAGTGTTAAGAGAAACCTCAAACCATGAAACCTTAGCTAAATTTTAAAATATAACTATAACTCGCAAACCATAAACAGGTCAAAGGTCCTCCTTCTGAGGAGAAATGTTAAATACTTGTACAGCTTTGAAATCAGATAGATATGGCTAAGTCCTGCCACCAGTTAAAAGCTTTCTCCTCTTAGACAAGTCATTTAATTTTATAAGCCTCTGTTTCCCAGAATGGAAGTGTATTGGTTCATTTTCCCTTCCTATAACAAAATACCTGAGGCTGGTTAACTATAAAGAATGGAATTCGAGAGGTTCAATGACATGGCACTCAGTTTCTACTCAGCTCTGAGGAAGGCTCCATGATGGACAGCGCTACAGTGGGAGAAGCACATGCAGAACTGAGAGATATATCAAGAGACAGGAAGCCAAACTGATTCCTTTACAACAGCGCTCGGGAGAGGATTTCTTTAGTTCTTTCTGTGGATACACCTCAGTTACCTAAACCACAGTTAAGCTACATCAGAGGCAATAATGGTACCTATCAAAGGCTTCCTTTGTTCAACTAATAATTTTTTTTTTTAGGTTTTTTGAGACAGGGTCTCACTTTGTAGTTCAGGCTGGGCCTCATCTCAGCCTCAAACTCACATCACAGCAATCCTCCTGCCTCTGCCTTCTGAGTGCTGGGATTACAGGTGTGAACCACCACGCCCAGCACTGTGGTATGTGGTACTGATTGCTGCTGGGGTGAGTCTCCACACCCAGTATGGTATGTGGTTACTGGGGATCGAACCCAGGTCCTTGAGCTTGCAAGACAGATGCCGGAACCACTGAGCTAACTCCCCAGCCCTCAATTAATAAATATTAAGAGCTTTCGACAATGGGCTACAACAGTGAACTGGAGACAGTATCTGCCCTAGGGGAGCTAGAGATAACAAGTCTAAGGCTCAGAAAATGGGACTTCTCATCTTCTTCATCTTCATTTTTATCATCTTTAGCCTAGTGGTGGAAAGTAAAAGATGTTTCAGTGAAAATAATGAAACTGTTTTCATTGGAGTAAAGTTTCACAAGAAATGACACACCTCAAGTCTCCCTCCTGGGACCTCTCCCTTTCCTCTCTCCCAGAGATCTCATCTTAACCCAAATTTAAAATATACACCTATCCAGAATTTAGCATCTCCAGCTCTGCATTGTCTCCCATCTCCAGACAGCGTCTGGGTGTCTACTAAGAACCTCAAATTTTTGAGTGAAATTTTTGTCTCAGACCCTTAAGTCTGAAGCAGGACTTAGGCTCACCAATCCAAACGGATACCAGTCCACTGTGTAGGATAATGCTGTCTCAAACCTTCTGCCAAGTTAACCACTGCCTTTTCTTCCCTCATCCACAAATCAGTAAATCCCTGTTCCCTCTTTTCCTCAGGCTCATACATTCAAATCATGAGCAAATTCTTTCACTTCTACACAAAAACCTACTCACATCACTGATGAATCCATCGACAAAACTATCATTCTAGTCCAAGCTCTTTGTCACCACGGTTATGTTTCTTTTTTTTTTTTCTTTTTTTTTTTTTTTTTTGAGACAGGATCTCACTTTGTAGTTCAGGCTGGCCCTGAGCTCAGCCTCAAACTCACATCACAGCAATCCTCCTGCCTCTGCCTCCTGAGTGCTGGGATGACAGGCGTGAGCCACCACGCCCAGCACTGTGGTATGTGGTACTGATTGCTGCTGGGCGTGAGTCTCCTCACCCAGTAGTGTATGTATGTGGTTACCAGGGAATCAAACCCAGGCCCTTGCACTTGCAAGACAGGCACCAGAACCACTGAGCTAACTTCCCAGCCCCATGGTTATCTTTCTGCAGTGACATCTATGATTTCCCCCACAGAGCTGTGATCTCTTAAAAATATGTCGCACATACATGTTTGCACTCTGTGTGCACACATGCACACAATGTAATTGCTCTACTCAATTTATAATTCTTCACTAGTTCCCAAATACCTTTAAAATTCTGGGGTCCAGTGGGCATGCACCTCAGATCCCTTCTACCTCTCTGTGTTACCTGCTAAAACTCCCCTCTCGCTCTAAAGTGAAAGAGAACACAGACCCTAGAATCTTTTGCACTGATGCAAATGATTTCCATCTGCACAAGTGGCCACTGGGCACTTAATATGTGGCTAGGGAGACCAAGGAACTAAATTTTTAACTTAATTTTGATTAGTTTACATTTAAATAGCCACATACTCCTAACACTCTTAGAAACTATTAGACATAGGCTGAGGGCTTCTGCCAGCCTATCTCTTCAGCCCCAACTATTCTTCCCTCGGATCTTCACAAGGAAAGACCTCAGTTAAACATCTGCTCCTCCAAAGGGCTTTCTTTGCTGTAACTCAATTTAGCTCCCACTTCTCTCTGTTATCACCTCACTTTGTTTAGCTTCGTCTAACCATTTTTTCCACTGTCAATTCTTCGCCTTCTCCAAACTAGACTACAAATCCAGGAAAGTAGGAATTTTGCCTATTTCAGTCAATGTTCTATCCCCAAGATAAACACACTTAAGATACGGTGGCTTCAATAAATGTCCGATGAATAACTGTCTGATTGGGTGAAGGACAAAGGGCTCAAGTCAGCAGAAAAAGGTCAGACTATGGAAGATCCTGTTGGAAGAAATTTCAGATTTCTATATTTCATGTACATGGGCGTAGGGATGTCCAGTCTCTCATGATGCTCACAGTGACAGGCCATCTAGGGAGAACAAAGCAGCAGCATGCACACAAAGCAAGCCTGTATCTGCAATGGACTCAGAATCAATTTTGTGAAAACATTAGTAATGCAGACACGCAAATGCTCTTACATAGGAGACATGAGGAAATCTCTTAAGAATGTATCCACAGACATTCTCCACGCATACCTTCGGGGGAGACAGAGCTGAAAGGAGTCAGACAGCTGAGTTAGTTTTGTCATCTTTGGGTCCACATAGGCAACTGGGGCATTAATGCTATCCTAAACATTCTGCCAAGTTAAATACTGGTCTATAGCTACACTGTCCTCTAAAAAAGTCGCTAGCTGCATCACTCTGCAGAAGAGGAAAAAGAGGCAAGAGAAAAGTAAATGGTAGGTTTCTTCCAAGCTCAAAACATCCTGATAATCAACAGGTAGGACAAGAACAGACATTCTGGGCAGAATTACCGACCAGTCAAAATCATACCTGCGCCAACAAAGTGACAAAAGTCCTAACTCTGATACCATGTGAAGCAGTCACTGACAGTTACAAAGAAAAACAAAGTTGGAATTTTAATTTATCTCCATTAAAAGTTATAATGTTGCAGAAAACTGCATATTAAAGTTTTCCACTAAATGAAACTGTGCTCTTCAAATATTTTGCAGTAAAAAGTTGTCCTGTATTCAAAACTTCACAGAATATCCCTCCTGCTAAGAAGTAAAATCGCTTTCTTACAAAATGGGGAAAAAATGTCAATAAAAAATATAACACATTTCTATGATCTGTCTATTACTGTCAGAATTTTAACTGGAATTAGCAAAAATCCCCCTTAGTCAATACTTACTACTGGTTTTTACATTCAGAACTGGGAACCAGTACAACCCAGGCCACAAAAGTAAAACTACCATGTGAGTAAACCAACAGTCTCTGCCGAAGGCCTCTCTGCCTCCAGACCCTGACACAGTCACATTTACAAAACTACAAGGGACATGTATTTAGCTAAAGTCATTACTATCATAATTTAAACAATGTTAATCTTTCTTTAAAATTAAATTTCCTACTTACATCCCACCAAGGAGCCAATTAATGTACACCTTGGTTCAAATTCTTTTTCAGGATCACCGTAATTCCTCATAAGCTATGGAGTGAGAAACGGTACCCAAAGTTAATTTGCTGGTCCATAAATGCCCCATTTCCTGGTTGGTTCTCTTTTCAAATGCTTCTCCTTACTGTGCTCTTGGAACCATGATTTCTTTATTGACATTAGGATTAAACATAGGAAAAATTATTCACAGAACAACAAAAATAACAATAAAAATACATTTCTTGGGACGCCCTTGACTGTGACAAGTATTGATTCTCTAAGTAAGAATAGTACATACAGGGGCCAGGGATTTAGCTCAGTGGTTCTGGCGCCTGTCTTGCAAGCTCCAGCGCCTGAGTTCGATCCCCAGCAACCACACACAACAATACCAGGGTGGTGACTCACGCCCACTACTACACACCACACTGCCACACTGCCGGGCCCGGTGGCTAACGTCCTACAAAGTGAGACTCTGTCTCAAATAAAAAAAGAGCAGATGCAGGCATTTTCTGCTCAATCATCACCACCAACTTTGTGATTTTATAAATATTAATATGCCTTAGGAAACCTTAATATTTTCAACTATCAAAACACAAAGCTATGTGTATGCATCCCATATACTAATTAAAAACAACTATGCTACCTCCAAAAAATTGACTTGGCCTGGTTGTCACATGTCCCTAATGTATGTTTCTTCTTCTTCTTCTTCTTCTTGCTCTTCCTCCTCTTCTTCCCCTTCCCCTTCTTCTTCCTCTTCCTCTTCTTCTTCTTCCTCATCCTCTTCTTCCTCTTTTTATTCTTCTTCTTCTTGTTCTTGTTCTTCTTCCTCTTCCTCCTCCTCCTCCCCTTCCCCTTCTCCTTCCTCTTCCCCCTCGTCTTCCTCTTCTTCCTCTTCCTCCTCTTCCTCTTCCTCCTCCTCTTCCTCCTCCTCCTCTTCCTCTTCTTCTTCTTCTTTCTTTTTTAGAAGGGTCTCACTTTTTGTACTTCAGACTGGCCCTGTGGTGTGTGGTCCTGACTGCTTGTGGGCATGAGTCTCCATGCCTGGCATTGTTGTCTGTGGTTACCAGGGATCAAACCTAGGCCCCTGTACTTGCAAGGCAGGCATCAGAACCACTGAGCTAAGTCCCTGGCCCTGTATGTTTCTTTTTAAGAAGCATCCGGCTGTGCCTAGTGTCTTGTAACTTTACTTTGCAGTTCAGCTCTCTGTTATAGTTTATATCTAGATGTCCCCCAAGAGCCTCAAGTGCTCAAAGCAGGGCTTCTGGGTTGTGGGAGCACACCCTTATGTGCTCTTAGGAGGTGAGGTCTTACTGAAGAGGTAGGTACCTGGGAACGTGGCCTAGAAGGTTGTATGTCCACTCTGGCTTCTGCTATCCTCCGCTTCCAGTGCACCATGGCACGAGCAACTCCCTTCTGCCATGCTGTCCTGCACTGGAGCCAGGCAACCACATACTGAAACATGAACCAGCATAAACCTCCCTACTTTTAAACTGTGAGTATTAGGTACTGTGTCTCAGCAACAAGAAGAGTGACTAATACTCTGCACCACAAAAACAGTCTCTACTTCAGGCCACTGAAAAGTCAGGTTCCCAGAGCTGTCGTTGGCTTCCTGCCAGGATATGAAGTCTACAGTATCTGTAGGTGCCTACTTCTGACCAGGTATCCATGACCTCATGTCAGCCTTAGGAGTAATAAACTGAACTATACAACCATCAGGTCCGGGCATATGCCTTATTTTTCAGAACCGTTTTACAGTCACAGAAAAACATACAAAGTTAATGCCAAAAGTTGCCACATATTCTACACTGAGGTCCTCTTTTCTAATAGTGTATCTGTTCAAATTAATGAATCAAAAAAAAAATCAGTGGACTAATACATGTTACTATTATTAAATAAAATGCATTTTTTATTCAGAATTTTTCCCTTTTTCTGTAACAAATTAAAATATGACAACCACTGCATCTTAGGCTCCTCCTGGTTACGTGAGTTTCTCAGAACTGTGACAGTTTTGAAGAGCACCTGTTAGACATTTGCAGAATGCTCCTCTCATGGGAATTAATGGATATCTTCTCATGATTAGACTAAAGTTATTATGGCTTGGAGGAGAAAAGCTGCACAGCGAATTCTGCTGTTCTCACACTGTTCCAGGAGTACACCAAGTGCACTTATTGCTCACTGCTAGCTTTTACCTTGACTCCCTGGGTGAGGCACTGTATATCAGGTTTATTCCCATTGCTTTGTTTTCCTAATACAATTAATAAAAATGGGCTTTTAAGTTATTTTGAATAAGCCAATATACGTATAACCGTACAGTATGATTCCTTATCAACCTGATTCATACAAATGTACCGTAAAATATGTCACCTATCAAGATGTTTTTGTAGAATGCCCTGCTCATGGGAATTAATGGATATTTTTTCATGATTACACTGAAGCTATTATGCTTTAGGGGGAGAAAAGCTGCAGAGAGAATTCTACAGCTTAGAATACCTAGCTGTCTTCCAGAGCCTAAAGTAACTAGTTGGTTGACACCAAAGAAACTACTGATTTATATTTACAATGTCAGTGATAAAATCCTTCAAAGCAGATACAAGTTAAAGGAAAATCTATATAAGATCAAAAAATTTCTAATTTCTCTTACCTAACTTTTTTCATTGGTCAAATGAGTGAAAGCACAGAAGGGGGTGATGGCTTTGCGAGGCTAGAATAAAGGGAGAGGAGTTAGGTCAAACTAAGGCTATCAAAACACTCTTAAAAGAAAAACACAAATTAAAACCATAGTGACTCTATCCCATATCCACCAGAATAGCTTTAAAAGAAATAAAAAAAAAGTCTTGGTGCAAATGTGGAGACACTGGAACACTCAACACTGCTGGTAAAGTACTCCAGCCACTGTGAAAAACAGTTTGGTAGTTTCTAAAAACAAGTTAAACACAGACTTACCATATGACTCCACAGTGCCAGTTCTGGGTACATATCAAAGAAAAGTGAAGACATATATTCATGCCAAAGTTGTACAGGCATATTCCTAGCAGCAGTATTCACAACATCCAAACAAGAAAAAACTAAATGTCCATCAGCTCATGAATGAACAAAATACGACTGAGGCCCACACAATGGAACATTACTCAAGCATAAAAGGGAATGGGGTACCAATAAATACTACATCATAAGGGACCCTTGGGAAGAGTGAGAGAAGACGGACACAATGGGGCACACCCTGTATTACTGCATTTATATAAAATAGCCATGACAGGCAAATCCAAACATAGCAGGTAGATCAGGCTTTGGGGGATCGAAGCAGACTAAGAAATGAGTTCTTAATGAGTACAGGATTTTTACGGGAAGCAATGAAGCTATCCAGCTATTATATAGCAGTTATGATTGGTTGAAATTGTGAATTTTGTATTACATGATTTTTTAAATCTCAAAACCAGATAATTGAGAAAAAATACTAAAGACACTGATTACATCCTAAGCTTATATTTTGGGACATCATTTTAGCCCACAAACTATGTATACTGCCTTTAAAAATTCCCTTTTGGCCAAAGTACTTCTGTGGTAATTTCTCCTGCAACAGAAATTTCAGAAATGAGCAAAGAAATTAATTCAAAATTCTAATAAGAGATCAATTCAACTAATTTCAATCAAATTCATAGCACCAGCACATATGTAGATTCAGAACCTACCTTGATGGATTTTCCTCTTATTAGGTCTCACATGGTTTCCTGTAAATCCAGCAACTCCCACATCAGTAAGAGGAAGCCCTGCCTGCTCTCCCCAGAGACAGGCTTATTTTCCTGAAGAAATTCACTCAAAGCAAGTAAGAAAGTGCCATTTACAGGGCAGTGCGGAGCCCAGGGTCTGCAGGCAGCGTCCACACTCTTCCTAGCACAAGGCCTTTCTCTTAAATTTAAATGTGGTTTGCTGGTGGGTCATACGTCACTATGGCTTACTATAGCTGACAAGTTAGTAATTTGCACCTCAAATAAAACAGTACATTTGTAAATAACAGTCCTCCTTGAAAAACCAATTATTGTCCTGAATCATACAACAAAATTAAACTACGAACTACAGACCATTAAAGTTACTGAAGAAATCATTGTCATTCAGATATTAAGCTGACTACAGAAAGCATTATAAACTGTTGAAAACAAGAAGTATTTCTTTGAGAATTTTTGGAAGACACCATAGTGTAGTTTTAAATTATTCCTTCCTTGAGTGATTTTAAAAGAAAGAAAGAAACAAACAAAAAACCTCTTTTAACAACCTTCTCACACTTGAAGTACAATAATCACTCAAATACTTTTCCATAACCACTCGGCATCCAGACTCTGAGCCTGCTGGAGAGAAACAATTTCCATCAATGTATGACCATGACAATTGTGATTAAGATTATCAGAGATGATTTTGTTATTTGCATTTATAATTGACTCCTGTACATACACTACTATTCAAAATATAGCAGCTCAACTCTGTTTGTTTGTTTGAGACAGGGTCTCTCTTTGTAGTTAAGACTAGCCCTGAGCTAAATATGTAGCCCAAGCAAGCCTCGAATTCACAGCAATCTTCCTGCTTCTGCCTCCTGAGTGCTGGGATTACAGGCATAAGCCACCACACCTGGAATTATGGTGTATGGTATTGATTGCTGGTGAGTCACCATACCTGGCTTACTGGGGATCAAACTCAGGACCTTGCGCTTGCAAGGCAGGCACCAGAAGCACTGAGCTAAATCCCTGGCCCTCAACTCTCTATTTTTAATTCAACTGAAAAATGGATCATCTCTGGAGTTGGTAGCAATGAGTATTTTGTTTTTAAAGCTCAATAAGAAACTGAAATGAGAATAGCTCAAATAACACTTTTGCATTAATTTAAGAAACTGTTTCCATTACCTGAACTAACCACCATTCATTTAATATCTAACACACCTACAAAGACAGAGAAAGCATTAATAAGCAGGACTCTTGAGGAGTTTACACATTAGCAGTAAGTAACGAAATTATTTATTTTGAAAGAAAGTGAACAGAGTTCCTCAGATCCTAGTCATGTGCCACCAACAGAGTGTGGAAAGCAAAAGTCACTCTGACATCAGTGATACACCTGGCAGGTGTCCTTCCCTCCTCCCTCTCATTCTCCCCATTCCAGAATTCTTCTTTTCAATTAAAAAGTACAAGGTGTTTAAGGTTTGACCCTCACTGTAAACTACAGATTAGGCCTTATTAGTACCTTTTTAACATAAAATCACTTCAGGTAATAAGAGATCTTGTAAGTTCAACCACACAGTATTGCATCTCAGAGTAACATTCAATCCCAGGATAAAAAAGAGCAAAATTCTGAGAGTTCCTAAAACCACTGGAGGCCTCCCACAGAAGCTTCCTATGCCCCCAAGAGTCAAAGAAATCATTTCACCTTTTTCTTTTATGTCAAATATAATATTTTTAAAAGCACTCTCCCATTTGGCCTTGATATACAGCCCATTATAAATACCAAATAGCTAAAGACAGAGTCGACTTGGAAAATAACACTCTTGGGAGTGGGCCTTCTACAGAGCCCAGGATCAGGGACAGAAACATTTGTCCAGGATTAGCCTAAAAATCTACACAAAGCAAAGGAGTTCTAACCTCCTTGATCACCACCCAAGAATTCCTACACATGGAGAGAGTCTAGACACAATTCAGGACACACATTTTAGAGTCGGGCTTGTCCGGCTGCATGCAGATCCTAGCCATACACTTAAGAGAAATGCAACCTTCTCTGTGACTCAATTTCCTCCTCCATAATAGGGTGACAACAGCACCTGCTCACAAGACTACAGAGACAGTAAAATAAGCTCCTGGTTAAAGAGCTTAGGCCAGTATCTGGCTCACAATATACACAAAGTAAATACATTTTTCTGTATCTACTATGTTTGGGGGTTACCTGAGCTACCACTAAGTTCCTAAATTGAACTATCAAGAAGACAACTACTACCGTTTGATTAGTTCCTTATTTTGGACTCACAAGCATCCCTATCAGAGAGCATTTTCCCTGCTTTAGAGCTGAAAAATAGAAGTTTAGGAGGGGTTCAGAAACTCATCCAAATGTATTCAGTTAGTAAGTGGTGTAGCAATAAAACTACTGGTCACATCTCAGCAACATTTGTATTATGTCATCTTCTTCTACAGGCTGAACAGGATTTTAAAATAAAGTGTCCATACCCTAGCATCACTACTTGTTGAATGTAATTATATTCTTTTAAAATCTCCTAGTCTCCTTCCACTAAATCAGCATACTTATCTATAGAACTAGAAACGCTTGACAAATCCCGATAAAGTATCAAGAACACAAAATTCTTTTTCTTAACAGAACAAAATAACAGAAAGGTCTGGGTTTATCATGGTAATCATTTCAATTAGTTGGCTTTAAAAGTTCAAAAGTAGAGCAGATCCACAGAATATCAAGTCATCTTCCTTTCAGGATTTGTAATTTGATCCTGCAGAACTACCCACACATTCCAATTGGCCTGTACAACATCTCTCTTCTCATGTTTGCTAAGTGTGTAACAAAACTGACATGTTAATAGTTACTCTAAATATCCTCTTCAACGTGCTCTTATCCTATTTAGGAAGACATATTGTCATTTAATTGCCCTAAAAGAAAACATAATAGAGTTTAAAATATATCATGGTGACTAATCTCACAGATTATCTTTTAAAGGTTTCATACTGAGATCCAAATATATTAATAATCATTTAGATTTGTATCTCCAAGTACTTAATGATCTAACAACTTCAAGGGAAAGTGAGGAATAATCTATATTGTCAAAGACTGTCTCTATCAAATAAACTAGTTATCAGTTTCCTAAAAATAAGGTTCAGAATAATTGTGAATCCAGAAGCAGTTTAAAACAAAAGATATGCCTGACTTGTCTAATAGGTAACGATATGGATTATCTAAATCACATAATTTTAATTCATTTATTACTTGCCCTACCTAGGCACAATACAGTCTTGTAACGTTTTTTGGTAAACACAAATGAGATAATACAGTAAAATTTGTACGATGAAGTAGAAGAGAACCTCAAATGCATAAATATTTCAAGAATTTATTGCAATTTCAATAACCAGAAACTCCAACTCTCTGAAAGCAGAAAGACAACTGTAAAAGTCAAATATTTATACAGGTGCCTTAAAAGCTACTGCTGGGTGCACACCGTCAACACTGACATTTACTATCTGTTAAGTACTTTCAACATGCAATAGCACAAGTCAAATAACTGGTCTGAAGTGTGAAGTTTATGACAAATAATACGTCTGGAGAGACTGTGGAGATGTGATGTTTGCCACCACTTTCATCAGGCCAGCAACAGGCCGCCAAGCTGTGGCAAGACGGGGCCTGGGCGCAGGTGCCTTTTCTCATTTCAGAAGGAAACTTAAACCGACACCTTCATGGATAATTTAACAAGGATTGTCCCATAAATTTATAATGTCTTTTATGACTCTCATAATTGCTTTTTAATATCTTCCAAAAACAATATTCTTAGGACAGAAGCAGCTGAGAATATAAAGTAGAAAGCTATTTCATATTTAAATTGGGAAAAGCGGGAATGTTTAATACAGAAAGTTCTTAAGAAAGCCATAAACCCCTAAGGTCACATTGCATAAATGTTGGAAAAGAATTTTCAGAAGTGATACAATTCTATACGACGGAGTTATTCCTAATGATATAGTACTTAAATTTATAATTACGAATACCTTCTATCAATTTTTTTTTTTTTTTTGAGACAGGGTCTTGCTTTGTAGTTCAGGCTGGCCCTGAGCTCAGCCTCAAACTCACATCACAGCAATCCTCCTGCCTCTGCCTCCCGAGTGCTGGGATTACAGGCGTGAGCCACCACGCCCGGCACTGTGGTATGTGGTACTGGTTGCTGCTGGGCGTGAGTCTCCACACCCAGTATTATATGTGGTTACCGGGGATCGAACCAGAGCCCTTGGGCTTGCAAGACAGGCGCCGGAACCACTGAGGTAAATTCCCGGCCCCTTCCATCATTCTTATAATTATTCTAAGGCATGCTTCCTTTAAAGGTAAAAAATAAATAAGGTAGAGAGCCACCATTTGTGAAGGCTGAACTAAACTTCAGCTTTCAAACTTCTCCGATGATGAGTATTAGGTCTGGCCTTTGCATCTCCGAGCAGGAATAAAACGTGTATTGAGAAATAAAATCAGGCTAAGCTGAAGTGAGCATTCCCTAATGTCCAGTTTACTTTCAATGGCCACTTTACTTCAAATCAGAATCTGCCTGTCTAAAGTATGAGGATAATTTCAACTTTTCAAGGGAGGACTAAGATTAGGAAGTAAAACTTTAAAAGAGTGTTTCTAAAATGTGAGGGGCGTGGCCAACTTACACCCACCAGGCCCAGCCAAGAGTGGACCCCAGTCCCTCTTGGTTTCCAGGAAGCCCCGACTGGCTGGGAGTGCACACAACCAAAAACTTCCAGTTAAGATCGGAGAACCAACGACAGCCAGAGAGATGCCACAAGTCGCGTGGACGGTTAGTTCCTCACCCTGCACTTAGGCCCCGGGAGGCCCCACCCCACCTTGCCTCCTAGAGGTCGAGGGTGGCTCGCAGCCTCAGTTGGGTAATTTTAAGCCAAGCAAGCTGGGGACAGAGCCAAGGTGGCCCTGGGTCCCTTACCAGAGGAGTGTTGGCCTACGACACCAATCGCGCCCTCCCCGCATGGCCAGGAGTGTCTGAAAGGTCCCCAGAGGCGTCAGGAAGGCAGAGGGCAAAGGGCCCTGGAGGGGGCGGCCCAGCGGAGCCGGCGGACTGACGCAGCCGGATCAGCGAGCGGCTCCGGCCCTCCGGGGACCCCGCCGGGCACGACAGGCGACGGCCCCGCCACAGCGCCGCAGCCCCGCCGGGGCCCGGGACCCCAGCGCCCGCCCGGCCCGCCGCCCACCTGTCCCGAGGGTCGATCCAGCTGGTCCTCCGCGTGTTGTGGTCGATGTAGAAGACCTTGCCGTCGTAGTCCCTGGCCTCTTCCCAGCCCCGGGGTAGCGGCAGCTGCCCGCTCCCGGCCCTCCTAGGCATGGTCGTCGGCCTCGCCGGCCAGCGGCGCCTCCATAGGCACCGGGACGGGACGCGGCGGGAACGCGACTGCCCAGCCGGCCGCCGCCCCGACGCGGCCGCCGGCGAGGGGCTGAGGGGCGCGGCGGGGCCACGCGCGGGGGCGCCTCGGGAAGCCTGCTCTCGGCCCGCGGGAGTCAGTCCACCATGTCTGCGCCGAAGCAGGCGAGCGAACCCTCCTCCGCCTCCCCGCCGCTGCTGCCTCCGCCTCTTCCTCCTCCTCCTCCCGGCCCCCTGTGGCCGCCGAGGGTCGCGGCGCGCCGGCCGCCCGAGCCGACGCCGTCTGGGCTCAGATCCGCTCAGCTCCGCGGAGCTGCGGCCCGGCAGCGGCCGGCCCCTCATTTGCATGCGATTAGCATATCCCCGCCCCTCCGCGCGGCTCCCTGCACATTCCTCGCCGCCACATTCCTGGACTTAACCCTGCGGAGCCCGGGGCCGCCGCCGAGCCGGGGCGGGCGGGGCAGGGCGGCCGGCTGGGCCAGGTGGGAGGCGGCGGCGGAGGAATGCGCGGGCGGCCGCTGCTTCGTGGCTCCCGACCTGTCTCCGCCGCCCGCCGCCCGCCGCCCGCCGCACTCGTGGGGACGGGAAAGTTTGCAGACGGGAAGTCTCCATGCCCTCCGACCTCTCCCGTCCTCCAGGGGAGCCGCAGACTTTCCGAGGAAGGGGCGGGACGCCGCCGGGAGGAAGCCCTACTCCGGCCGGGCACAAAGGCCCCCGCGCCTCCCTGGGCTGGGCAGAACCGAGCCAAGGAGTCGGGGCGGCCCCGACAGCCCGCGGCGCCCCGGGGCCTCTGCAAGGCGCCCGGCCTCGGCGACCCGGAGACCTCGCGCCTCACGCCTCGCGAGGACCTCGCGGGGAAGGCGGGCGGGCCCTGCGCTCCGAGCGCCGCGACGCCCCGCGCCCGTGGCCGGCGGCGGCTCCGCCCGACCCGAGGAGCGACCCAGCAGACCAGGCCCGCCCGCCGGCCTGGCGCAGTCACCGCCTCCCCGGCCGCTCCGCCCGCGGGGTCCTCGCCACCACGGGCCTCTTCCGCCGCCACCGCCGCCAGGTCTGGGACGGGGCGACTTGGATACGACCCATACCCGGCTCCCCGTCCGGCCGCGCACCGGGAAGGTCCCCATCCAGCCGGGATCAAGCCAAGAAGGGTGGGACCACGCTAAAGGGAACCCACGCAGGGACCCGAGGCCCAGACTTGTTCCTACTCTCAGTCGGTCCGGAATGGGACGCTGCTTTTCTCACTGGAGGATTTGTTTATTCAGCAGCTACTGCGCGCGCGTCTGCACAGAAACAGGCGGATGCCAGACCCCGGGGAGAACCGCGCTGGGAGCGGCGGGACTGGAGGGCCTGGACGCTCGGAGCAGGAAGAGGCCTCGCAGCCCCAGACCTCTCCGCCGGGTCTGCAGCGCAGTCCCTGAGTCGTGTTCTTTAGAGCACTCCACTTAGGGAGAGGCCCTGGGAGCCCAGTCCCTGTCCTCTTGGCGTGAATTCCCCTAATTCTGCCCGCTGGAGCGTAATGACTTCTCACCTTGTGCAGGACTTTGGCTGGGCCAATGCTTTCCGAGGCTTCGGGGTAAACTCGTCCTTCTCCGCCTGGGTCTGTAGACTTTCGAGGATGAGAACTGCTCAGCGGCGATTGGGAGTAGGGTTGGCATGGCGACCGAGCCCCCAGACCAGAGTCAGCCTCAAAGGTGAGGCAGGCCCACGCTGAACAGTAAGGGAGGAGGAAGAACAGGCGCCCAAGGCCGTCTTAGAATATGGAAACGATTTCGTATCTGCCCCTGAAGCAGTCTAGATTGGGAGCAGAAACGTTAAACTGCTAGAAACTTTAGAGAGGTTGGAGCGCCTGGGAAGGAACCCCAGAATAAGCAGGAGGTAGCAAAGAGAGAAGCCCAGGACGAATTCCCTCACTTAGCCATCTTTCTTAATTTTCGCCCATGCCACTTCGGCCTAAGCAACGCTTAGTAAAGTCTTCACCTCCCAACATGATTTCTGCCACTCACAAGCCATTAATCGGAAGATGACCCGCAAGGTTCTGGTCCTCAAGGGAAAGAGCCTCTTGTAGGCTTGAGGCTGGTCTTCTGAATGCTGCGATGAAGACGGAGCCTGTTCACAGTGGATCTCACTCAGGCTGCAGAGTGGATATGCTCTGTTTTGTGCTGCCCCAAACTGGTCTACTTGCAAAGCCAAAATCTGCAGTATCAGTCAGACCAAACCATTTCTATTTAAACCATGCTTCCTAGCTTTTCTTTCCTCCCTCAAACAATTTGAAAACACATGCTAAATTGTCAGCTTCCTACTATTCAAAAACAAGACTGTCACATTTGCTGTTGTCATAATTGAGCTTGTTTCACTGAGATGAACGAATTTCAAATTTGGTCAACTTTCAGCTAAATATTACTATATCCAAATACTAAAACTGATGAAGATCTAAAATAGACCGTTATCTTAAATGACATTTATTGTTCCATAAATCTTCAGGCTTCAAAAGCGCTAAACAAATAAAACTCTAAAGTCCGGTGAGAGACTAGCTCAGTTCTGTCCCCGGATCGGCCCAGGAAGCATTTGGTCGGACAAAAGCAGTCAAAACGTCCTAAAGAAGAGTGGCTGTTCTACAGCCTTTTTTATTTTGATCAAAGTTGAACTCTGGTTCCAATTTCACATCATCTATGTTGAAGCATCCCTCCAGAGATTCCCCAGTCGTTCAAACAATGAAACTTCATTTATATTCATATCTGAGAAAAAACAAATGTGCAAATTATCCCCAGTTAGGGATACATTTAGATTTGATTTGGGCTCCTGTTGATCCTTGGCAAAGAAAGATGATGTAATTTGCTGTTTCACGTGCTAGATTACTGTGTATTGGCTACTAAAGGGTCTGTTCCTAGCCCTCGAAATGTGCTTTCTCCTGGCCTTCCAATTTCTCCAGTGTTGACAGTATGTAGTCATCGGACGCCGCCCTCCAATCCTGAGTGGCAGGAAAATGAATGATACAATAAATAGGAATAAACAGTGAAAATTATTTCTGGGGCCGGGGAGTTAGCTCAGTGGTTCCGGCGCCTGTCTTGGAAGCGCAAGCACCGGATTTGATCCCCAGTTACCACATACAATGCTGGGCATGGAGACTCAAGTCCAGCAGCAACCAGTACCACATACCACAGTGCCGGGCATGGTGGCTCACGCCTGTAATCCCAGCACTCCGGAGGATTGCTGTGATGTGAGTTTGAGGCTGAGCTCAGGGAGGATTGCTGTGATGTGAGTTTGAGGCTGAGCTCAGGGCCAGCCTGAACCACAAAGCGAGACCCTGTCTCAAAAAACCTAAAAACAAAACAAACAAACAAAAAAAACCAAAAAAAAGAAAATTATTTCTAAGATTATCCCGTTTTACCCAAATTTAAAGTATGTATAAGCTTTAACCCAGCAGTCATATGCAATGATGTTAATGGATATTAAAGTTCCTGAAGATTTACCATGATGTTCATTTGCAGTATGTTTGAAAATTTAAAAACTGGGGGAAAAAATCACTACTGGCATCAATCAGGGGCTGCTTGAATGAGTTGTAGATTATGTATATTCAGCAAGCATCCTTAAAGCATTAGATAAACATGTGTTGATAAGGAAAGTTGTCCAAGGTATATTAAGTAAAAAAAAAAATCCAAGTGTAAAAAGACACTTGCTGGCTAATTCAGTGAAGTCAGTATCCAGGTCAGGAAGTAATGCCAATCAAAAATATAAAAAATGGCAATCTCCTATACATAGTTTTGTGTCAAAAGAATGACCCATAGAAGTTGTTGTAGAGGATGGAGGCTGTCAAGGAGTCATATGCAAGAAGTAAATGATTAGTAAGGAAAAGGAATGGGGTAGAAATGAGCACAGATATGCTGCCAGGAAGGACAGGCATGGCTGGGCATGCTTGTGCAAAGAAATGAATGAGCAGAGTTCAGAGATGAATCTGGCACGAAGGAGCCCAAGACTGGCTGGAGCCTGGAGTGAAGGAGTCTGTAGTGATAGTATAGGTATGAAAGTGATAAGGGCAGGAATTAGAAACAAGGCAACAAAAGATGAAAAGGAATGATCTGGCAAGAATTTGAGACTGATTAGATTAAAACGGGAGAGGTAAATAAGGTAGGAGGAGGATACTGGGATGGAGCCAAGATTTTAGGCTACTGAGAGAGACTCCAAAATCTGGGGAGGAAAGTCAAAAGGGGGGGTCTGATGTAGGGTTTGATTATAGAAATTAGAGGTACACGGCAGAAAGTTAAGGTCAATCGGGAAGGAAACTCAAATGAAAGGTCAGGATTGCTCACACAAGGTGCCCGGACTGAATCTTAGGATGTCAACGCAAGTGAAAGGATAGAATGAAGTAGTCCTGCATCTGGCCTCCAACTCTTCAGTAGAGTGATATGGCTTTATTTTTTTATGGTCTCCATTTTCAGTGATGTGTGTAAGAAAGAGCTGTTAGTGTGGAAACCATCTCTGAATGAATTATTGTCATAGCCTTTATTGTGCGGGTGAATCAACTCTGGGTAGGACAAGATGAACTGGTTTTCAATATTTTAATAGCCCGTGTTTTCTCAAGTAGATCAAGGATTATATAAACTGGTAATTCTAAATAAAGAGAACATTCTTTTTTCTAAATCAAGCCAGAGACTTTTATTTATTTTTCAGTTCTTCTACAAGTGAACTGATTAAAATAAATACTACCTCTATGATTATGAATAGGTTACCTTAGCTAACAATGCCTGAATTTTATTGTCTAGACAGTCCTCAAGAAGACAAGCATGTGATCTTTAAGAATTTCCAGTGCTGGGCCAAACCAGAATCCTAGATTACCATGACCATTTCCCTTCCGGTTAATTATTATACCAACACCTTAAGCAAAAACAATCGTTCTAATTGAATAATAAGCAAGGTCAGTTTTATTCATGGAAATAGGCACCCACACTGAGCAAATTCTGTGGTTTCTAAGAAGACATTTAAGACAAAGGGAGCATGTAAAGTTTGTCTTGAGCTGCCACCGCAGCTCAGTGATAGAGCACTTGTCTGCCATGAGGAGGTCGAGGGCTCCATCCCTGCAGCAAGGGACAGAACTCTGTCTTTTTAGTGAAAGGAAGGAAGCTGAGATGCCACATATGCATGAATGAGGCACCCGGAGGGCACCTCTGCATGATCTATGGGATAGATTCTTAGTGTGGTTGTTTATCTACATTCTTTACTGTGTAATGAAAAATAAGAGGGTCTATTTTCCTTTTACCATCTTTTATTTGCATCTTTTTTTACTCTTCCAACTTTATAGTCCATGAAACAAAAGTTTCTTGGCAGGAGTGGTAGCCTCTGAGCCTAATGCTCTTCAAGGTGGAAGGCTGAAGCGGGGGGCTCACAAATTTAAGCCTAGCCTGAGAAGGTGTTGGGTTAATCCAGGAGAAGAAAAGAGGAAGAAGAGAAAGAAGAAGCAGTAGGTTCTTGAAAAAATAAGATTGTATTCTGTGATCTCTCTATCCCTATATTTTAAAATTATTTTGTCTTGGCTGGGGATTTAGCTCAGTGGTTCCAGCACCTGCTCGGCAAGCACAAAGTCCCAGGTTCGATCCCTGGTAACCACATACAACAATGCTATTATTTTGTCTCCTTCCCTATTTCTCTGAATCTTCCATCAAAATTCTCATTTTTACTTATTATTTATCAGTTTCTCTCTCTCCCTCAGTTTTTGGTTTTCTCATATTAATTCAATGCTATGAAGCTATCTTTACAAAGTTAGCTCTAGCAAGATGTGATGGCCCTAGGCAGGCTGAAGCAGGAGGATCACAAGTTTCAGGCCAGCCTGTGCAACTTACTGAAAACTTGACACCAAATAAAAAGGGCCAAAGATATAGCTCAACAGTACAACAGTTGCTTAGTGTGTGCCAGGCCTTGGATTTAGTCTATAGTATCAAAAAGAAAGGGAGAAAGCAAGAAGGAGGGAGGAAGGGAAAAAAAAAAAAAGATGGAAAGAAAGAGAAACAGAAAAAGAAAGAAATTTAGCTATAATATAAGCATCCAAATTTGTCTGATTTGAGGATAGTCAAACTGAATAGAGAGGGAATGTCTATAACAAAACATGTTCAGAGAAATATATATATATATATATATATATATATATATATATTTTTTTTTTTTTTTTTTTTTTTTTTTTTTAGGTTTTTTGAGACAGGGTCTCGCTTTGTGGTTCAGGCTGGCCCTGAGCTCAGCCTTCAACTCAAATCACAATCCTCCTGCCTCTGCCTCCCGAGTGCTGGGATTACAGGTGTGAGCCACCACGCCCGGCACTGTGGTATGTGGTACTTACTGGTTGCTGCTGGGTGTGAGTCTCCACACCCAGTATTGTTATGTGGTTACCGGGGAATCGAACCCGGGTCCTTGCGCTTGCGAGACAGGCGCCGGAACCACTGAGCTAACTCCCCGGCCCTCAGAGAAATATATTTTAACAATAAATATATGCAAAGATGTTCAACATAATTTATAACCAATAAAATACAAACTAAAATCACAATGAGCCACACATAAGTAACTTCTATCAGGAGAAAGAAGTTTAAGTTTAGTAATATTAAGTGTTGGCAGGAATGCGGAGCAATGAGAATTCTTAGCAACAACTGGTGAGGGTATGAATTGGTCTGAACACAATAGGTCCTGATCGAGGAAAACTGAGGGTGTCTATGTTATATGATCTAACACTTCTACTTCTAGATAGATCACTACAAAACATCCTATATGCATTGGACACAGATACAAAATTTTTAAAAAGTTTTATTGAGTTTATTGGTGCATTTTAGGTATACATTATGACCACATCCATCATTAATTTGTACTGTATGTGTTATATCTTGATTCTTAATTTTTTCCATGCTCTGCTCTTTTCAACCCTTCTACCTTTCCATATACATAAATTTTGTTTCCATTTTTTCTTTTTAACATCAATTTTTTTTCTTTTCCTTTTTTCTAAAATGTATAATAATGATTTTAAAATAGAAAGAAAATAGGTATTTTGAAATAGAAAGAAAAAGGGAAAGAGAACTAGGGAGGATGGGCAGGGAAAAATAAAGAAGGGCACAAGATTGTTTATGGAAGTGCTATTTTCAGGAGCCAAAACCTGAAACATCCAAATATCCAATGGAGTGTAATGGATAATTAAATTATAGTATATTCAAACAATGGAATGCAATATAGTAACAAAAAGTAAAGCTAAAATCCCTTCAAATTAAAATTTTTAAAACATAATGTTGGAAGCTGAGAAAAAACTAATCAAACTATACTGCAGTAAAGAGAATAATGGAAGAGTTTGTGCAGTATAATTTAATTCATGCAAAGTTCGCAGAAACAGACTAATCCAAATTATATTGGTTAGGAGTGTGTATATAATGGGTAAAAGTATAAAGAACAAAGGAAATATAATCATAAATATCTAGATACTGCTTATCACTTCTAAAAAGAAGGATGGTTAGGGAGAGGGAGATTCAGAAGATTTCGAGTTCCTGACCTATATGCTCTTTATTTTTTGTTAAGCTGTATGAAGTTCTGCACATGTTGGCATTGGATGGAGGCTGGCAAGCCCAAGCCTCACACAGTCAGAGGCCGGGATTCTGAAAGGTACTTGGCTCATGGGCTCTGTAGCTACTGTGACACTGGGAGAGAGGCTCGGCCAACAGAGGCAGAGCCTGGCGAAGGCTGGACCTGGAAATGTAGGTCCCCATTCCCAGCATCTCGGTTCTCGCCTTGCTTTCTGGTTACCAAAGTGAGAGCAGCTTAGCTCTGCCCCTTGCCTGGGTCACACCCTGTGTGCCTCCAGGCTGGCCAGGTAGACTGAAAATGAGCAAAAGTGACTCTCAGTTTAAAACCTGTGGCTTCTGGTATTTTGTTCCAGGGTCAATAAAGTGACTAGCACACCATGTTTTATATAGTTTCTCGTATTGATACAAGTTATCTTTCTGCCTCTCTATGTAGGCCTCTCTCTCTCTCTCTCTCTCTCTCTCCTCTCTCTCTCTCCCTCTCCTCTCTGTCTCTGCCTCTTTTCTACTGTTGCTGTTGTCTCTGCTGCCTCTCTCTTTCTGTCTCTCTGCCTATCTCTCTTGCTGTCTCACACATACACTATGTTGTGTTTGTTTTTCCTTAGTACATATTTGCTGTACGTAGTGATTGCATACATCATGGGCAGTTGGTACATATACATAATACATCTTGAGCTCAGCCTTGAACTCCCTGTAATCCTCCTGCCTTTGCCTCCCAAGTGCTGGGATTACAAGTGTGAGCCACCATGCCAGGCACTGTGGTATGTGATTCTGATTGCTGGTGCATGTGAGTCTCTGCGCCCAGCGTTGTTGTGTGTGGTTACTGAGGACTGAACCCAGGCCCTTGCATTTCCAAGGCAGGCACCAGGACCACTGAGCTAAATCTCTGGCCCACATAACACATCTTAATTCTTTTTAGTTCCCCTCTCCTTCCCTCCATCTCTACATTCCTTTCCCTTTACAAAAGATCTATCTCCTTAATTGCTAGAGGTTACATACTGAACTACAAATACTACGTATCTCCATGTGCAGAGATTGTCCTACACCTATCCACATACCTGGGAAGCATGCTTTAATGAACAGATGAAAACTTTACTTATAATTAGCACATTCAATATATAAATACAAATACTGCATTAAACAGGAACTTTTCAAAAATACTCTAAGAATGTCCTGTTTAGTTACTTACAAACTTGGAGCTACTATAAACATAATCCAATTATAAGAATTCTGTAAACAAAGCTATATCCTTCAAGTTGTTAATCACTACCAGAATTTAAAACATTACGAATTCTGCACAACAATAATTATACACATGCATGCTCTGTTTGGTTACTAACGGAACACAATTAAAAATGGTCTGGATGCTGCTGCGATGGCAGAAGAGCAAGCCTGCCTGCAGTGAGTTCTGGCTCCAAGCCACAGAGTTCACACCAGTTTTTGGTCACGCCTTTCAGCCCACCTTACCTATCCCTATACAGAACATCCAAACCACCTCTTCTAGGAGTAATCTAAGACATCAACTTCCAAAGTAAAACAAACTGCAATCTATGAAGTGGGACTCAGTGTTTGGGTCTTCTCATATGTTATACTTTTTTTGTTTTTTGTTTTTTGTTTTTTGTTTTGAGACAGGGTCTCAATTTGTCGTTCAGGCTGGCCCTGAGCTCAGCCTCAAACTCACATCACAGCAATCCTCCTGCCTCTGCCTCCCGAGTGCTGGGATTACAGGCGTGAGCCACCACGGCTGGCACTGTGGTATGTGGTACTGACTGCTGTTGAGTGTGAGTCTCCACATCCAGTATTGTATGTGATTAACCGAGGATCAAACCTGGGTCCTTGCACTTGCAAAACAGATGCTGGAACCACTGAGCTAAATCCCCAGCCCTGTTATACTGTTTTTATGTCTTTTGTTAGTATTATTCTGATAATTCGAAATTAAGAAATCTGAATTATTTACTTTAAAGCCCCATCCAAAAGAGTTCATCTAAACTTTTTATTTTTAAAAATGAAAACTACAGAAAAGCTGAAAGAATAATGAAGAGTAACTTGTATATTCATGAGAAGATATAAATATTTTTCCACATTGCTTTTTTTTCTTTTGATTGCTGGGGCTTTGTGTGAGCTAGGCAAGCATGCTACCACTGAGCGGAACCTGTAGCCCTTTGGTGAACCATATTTTGGGGGGCCGCATAACAGAGGTTTCATTGTGTTATGCAGGTTGGCCTCACTCTAAAGAAGACATTCAACAGTCCACTGTGGTACCTTTGCTATTGTGGAGGCTGAGACAGAAGAGTTACTTGAATTCAGGAATTTGAAGCCAGCCTGGGCAATATAGCGGAGACTTCATCTTAAAACAAACAAACACAAAACCCAGCCAACGGATAGATGAAAAAAATGTTGGATATCACTGATTATTCCCTGATCACCAGGGAAATGCAAATCAAAATCAAAATCATGTAAGGTAAGGAGATAGCATTGACTCCTGCTAGAATGGCTATGAATAAAAGACAAAGATAGCAATTGCTGGTGAAGTTGTGGAATGAAGGGGCAATTCTTACACTATTGGTGGGAAAGTGAATAATGCAGGTATTACAGAAAACAATATAGAGTTTCCTCAAAAATTAAAAACAATTTCCATACAATCCAGAAATCACTCTTCTGGGGATATCTAAAAGAAATGAAATCACCTTTAGCGACACATCTGAGCTCCCATGTTTAGTGCAGCACTGTTCACAATGGCTGATATACAGAATCCTTCTAAGTTCCGTCAGTGGGAACTGAGTAGATAATGTATAAGTAAAATGTGATCCAGTTATATAAATGTATGAAATCTTGTCATTTATGACATCATGAATGGAAGTTGGGACATTACATTAAGTGAGCTAAGTCAGGCAAAGAACAACAAATATCACATAGGATCTCTCTTATGTGGGATCTTCAAAAGCTTTATTCAAGCTGGGGACATAGTTCAGTTGTAGTATGTACATATGTAGATATGTACATACCCAGCATTATAGGAAGAGGAAGATGAGGGGGAGGGGGATAAGGGGGAAGGGGAGGGAAAAGTGAGGGAGAGGATGATGGGAGAAGAGGAGAGGGTTGCTCTCCACCAGTTCACACCAGTTATCCAAATCCAGCAACAGCATAGCACTCATTACAGTTTTGTTTCTTCTCTGTGTTTGACTGACCCTCCTCTCAAATCTAGAGAGGGAGTGGGGATTTAGCTGAGTGGTTCTGGTACCCAAATTTGCCCCAGTTCCATTTTCAGTAACCACAGATAACAAAACCAGGCATGGTGACTCATGCCCACCACAATGCCGGGTGTGGTGGCTCATGCCTGAGTGGTGGTTTACACCAGCAATCCCAGCACTTGGGAGGCAGAGGCAGAAGAATTGCTTCTGTTTTTTTTTTTTTTTTTTCTTTAAAAAAAAAAAAAAAACAGTCTAGGAAGGCTGGATGTGGTGGCACAAGCCCGTTTCTGAGGCAGGAAAATGGCTGGAAGTTGAGATCAACCTAGATTATATAGTGAGATCTTGACTCAAAAGAGACACCCCACTATATGACCTTATTGTCCTTTTTTTTTGAGGCAAGGTCTCATCTGGTTTTGCAGCTCAGGCTGGCCCGGAGCCCACCATGTACCCCAGGCAAACCTCTAATTCATAGCAGTCTTCCTACCTCTGCCTCCTGAATGCTGGGATTACAGGCCTGAGCCACCATGTCTGGCACTGTGGTGTGTGGTACTGATTGCTGATGGGCATGAATCACCATGCCCCACATTGTTGTATATGGTTACTGGGGCTTGGACTCAGGATCTTGCACTTGCAAAGCAGATGCTGGGACCACTGAGCTAAATCCTCGGCCTGACCTTATTATCCTTAATTACGTCCTTATATCAAATACAAGCATACTGAAGGTTAGAGCTTCTATATCCAAGTTTGGGTATGGGATACAATTCAGTCCACAGTATGACTACTCATGAATTTTTATTATATACATAAATACACTATAATATAACATATTTATATCTGTTGTTTTGAGGTAGGATCTCACTAGTTGCTAGGCTCCCCAAGTTGGGCTGGAGTTCTCTATCTTCCTGCCCTAACCTGGAAGATACTGGGCTCCCAGGCATGTGTGCCACAAAGTCCAGCTGCTTGCAGATGTGAAAATTAGTGTGTGTTCCACTATCACATATTATTTTTATTGTGAAATAATATGCAAAACCTAAAATGTACTTCTCTGAACTGCTGGATCTATTAAATAGTAACCCCCCATCTGCTCCCTCTGTTCCTGACACCTACAGTTTCCTCATTTTTTAAAACTATGTTCAGATGTCTGAGGTATGGCCAGCAGAAGCTCCTCTGAGCTGGCTCCTGTGTTCTCTATCATATCCTTTTGTTCCTGGTCTCCTTCCAGCACAGGAAGGGGTTCCAGGCTCCTCACACATCTCTCTTTCCCAGGCCTGGAATCAGCCATTTCTCCAAGAATTCAGTTCCTTTTAGTGGCAAAAAGTATCTAGAAACTAAGACCTGGGCATGTAGGTGAACGGGTTGCTCCTAGAGTTTCTCCCAAACCCTCCGGCAGTCTGAGTTTAGACACATGTTTAGTTGTGTATCTGTTTCTCTATCCGAACTCACGAGTTCACACCAGTTATCCACAGCCAGCAACAGCACAGCATTCATTAAAGTTCTGTTTCCTCTCTGTGTTTGACCATCCCTTCTCTCACTGGGAGAAATCTGACTCTTTCATCATTAAAGTATGAATGCATTGACTCAACAGTCCTGGAGTGGAGCTGGCTTCCAGGGGGCACTTCCCTTCCCACAGGAGATGCCCTTCTTGCTCACTCAGGTACTCACCTTTCTTCCCCCTGTGGGGTGGCCAGGATGGTGTGGGCCACAGACTGACAGACAGACAGACAGACACACACACACACACACACACACACACACACACACGCACTCACACACGCACACACCCTACTCAAGCTACACACCCCGGACCTGGAGACCCCACCCTGAGCTTTCTGTTCATGAGGACTCTTTTCTGTTACCCAGCCAGCTCCTCCGCAAGGCTCCTTTTGGCCCTCTTACAGCTCTGACTTTTCCTGGCTAATGAGGCCTAGGACAGCATTTCCACCTCTCCTTCCCTCCCTCCCTTCCCCTCTCTCAACTGAGTACACTGAGCTGTAATTCAGTCCCTCTTCTTTTTTATTTTTATTTTGAGTCAGGATCTCACTAAGTTGCCCAGACTGTCTTCAAGTTTGCAAGCCCATCTTAGCTTCCTAGGATGGAAGGATTTTTCATCTCACCTATCGGTACTTCTTACACCTCAGTGAACATAAAAATTCTTGGGCAGCTTTTTAAAAATGTAGATTGCTGGGTGTGACTTCCAGAGGTTCTCTCTGATTCAGATGGTCAGATATACATCTTCAACAACCCCTGCTCTTCCAGACACAAGTGGCTTGAATGACAGTTTAGCAAATATTGTATTAGGGGTTGGGAATTTAGCTCAGAGGCGCTGCTGCCTGCCTGGCAAGTGCAAAGTTCTGAGTTTGATCCCAAGTTCTGGGGCGAAAAGGAAGAAAGAGAGAGAAAGAAAGGAAGGAAGGAAGGAAGGAAGGAAGGAAGAAAGGAAGAAAGAAAGGAAGAAAAGAAATCCCTGTAATCACTCTCAAGCACATTTATTATCATGACATGTATTGCCCAGCTGCCTGCCTGCAAGGTTGTACCAGTTTACAACTTTCTGCAGCAATGTGCTATCTTGGTCTGCTCGATACACTCCCATTGTACTTTCATAGTGTGTGTTCAATGAATGGTGCTTGAGGACAGGTCAGTCAGTATCCTCAGCTACTTTGTACAAACCCATGGTCTTGGATTGAATCAGTTTTTCCAAATTGGCCTGATGATGAACATCTCTGGGACCCTTGCTAAAAATTCCACATCACAAGCTCCAGTTTATCCTGTGACACTCTTGGGGTGAGTGATTGCATGTTTAACAACAATCCTGAGCTTCTCTTGATGAGTTCCACATTGTTTCTTCTTTATGTGAGTTTTAAAAATGCTGCCCTGTTTGACTCTGAATGCTCTCTCCAGTTCTACAATATTTTTATTGTGTCTAACTATACAACTTTATTTAATTAAGGACCAAGAGCCATGTACTTTAAAGGAAATAGAGCAAGCTGTACACAAAGCAGCTATAATATCCAAATGGGATAGGCAGAACTGATGGATTAAGACCCTATCTTTGTATCTTTGTCAAGGATAAATATTTCAGATTTTTTACATTTTTAAAGAAACTGTCATTGCAAAGATTTAAAATATTTCTAGAATGCCAAGGCCGCATACCAATACTCCTGTGCTGCTTTCTCTTTGGGAATACTAAAATGATGAAGTGCTACATAATAAAATAAAACTTCTGACCCAAAGGAAGATCAGACTTCAGGTAAGGGATAAACAGATTCAAGTTTATCAGTAAAAACAAAATATATCCAACAGAAGACCATAATAATGATAAAAAGAATTGAAAATAGATCTTATACCCTAAAAGGAATAGTGTGTAATTTAGAGGTAATACAGTGAAAAGGTTTTTCACACAGAAATTCATTGATTTATAGGGAGTAAATATTAAACTGATGGAGATTTATCATACGGAGATGATTTTTTATGTAGGATATTGATTTTTGAATCTTATTTACAAACACTTAACATTTAGTCATAAGACTCCTGCTAGCTATTGATATTTTGTTCAAAAGAAACTTCTGGTATAGATTTTTTAAAAAAGTTAATTATTGAGCATTTACCATGAGCCAGATACTATCTCAACTGCTTTACTTGTATAAATTAATTGAATCCTTCCATCAGTACTGTAGAGTGTGTGTTTTCATTTTTTTGCGGTGCTGAAGGTAAAACTTAGCATCCTTTCCCTGAACTACATCTCCACCATTTTGAGGTGTGGCCTGGCTGCATTGCTTAGGCTGACTCAAACTGGGGACTCTCCTACCTTTGCCCATCTGAGGAGCTGGGATTACAGGCATGCCCCACTACATTCAGCTCTGGCATTGAGAAGGGAAGCAACCAAGGCACAGATATGAACTCCTTCAGCCAGGACCGTAGAGCTGTTCTTAAGAGATGAAGCTCGGAGGGTCTGGGGATTGGCTCAGTGGTTCCGGCCCCTGTCTTCCAAGTGTAAGGACCTGGGTTCGATTCCCCGGTAACCACATACAATACTGGGCATGAAGACTCATGCCCAGCAGCAATCAGTACCACATACCACAGTGCTGGGCATGGTGGCTCACGCCTGTAATCCCAGCACTTGGGAGGCAGAGGCAGGAGGATTGCTGTGATGTGAGTTTGAGGCTGAGCTCAGGGCCAGCCTGAATTACAAAGTGAGACCCTGCTCAAAAAAACCAAAAAAAAAAAAAAGAGATGAAGCTCAGATCAAGCCAAGGGACTGTATAACTATATCCAAGCTAAGTCACAGTCAAGGTAGGCAGTTATTATGGAGAACGTGTCTCCTCTCTACTTTCTCCGTTCAAAGCCTAGTCATTAGTTTCAGCAAAGGTTTACGTAGGCCTGGGCCACATTTCTCATTGTCAAAGAGAGAAGTTACAAATAAAGAAGGGTGAACCTGAGAATAAACCCTATGTGCCAGACTGGGCTGGAGGCAATATGTCCACACCATACTCACGTATGGTTTAAAATAAGCAGATAGATAGAAATGGAATCAAATAAGAGTAATTAGAATTTGTTATAAAACACACAAGAAAAAAAAGAGGAAGGAAATTTTTGTGTAGAGATGGAATCAAACCCAACGCCTCAGGCATGCTAGGCAAGAGCTCTATGCTACTGAGCTATACTTCCTGGCCAGACAAAAATCTTTAAATACTAGAGATTTTAAACAATTTTACTTGCTTTTCCAGTCTTTGGGGACTGAGTGTCTTTCAAGAATCTGTTCTTTTTTATTTTGTTTTGTTTGTTCTGGGTTTGAGCCCAGAAGGATTCACCATGGAGCTATATCCCTGGTCTTTTTTACTTTGCATTTTGAGACAGAGTCTTACTAAGTTTCCCAGGCTGGTCTCAAACTTGTGATTCTCCTGTCTCGGTCTCCTAAGTAGCTGGGGAAATAGGCATGCACCACTCTGTCTAGTAAAATCTCCATATTCTTCATTGACTATTTCGTGCAAGACTTTGCAATATACTTGGTAAATTTGTCAGAGCTGTGGGTTAAATGCTTGCAATATTTAATTCTAGACTAAAATAGTTAATTATTTCAGAAATAAAGTAAGATATATATTTAAGTATGTAATGCCACACATCTGTGCAAAAATCCTTAGGTAGAATTTTTTGTTTATTCCTAAAAGCTCAGTATTATGGAGAGAAAATAAAGTCCAACCATTCAGGTAGCTGAACAGCAGAGGCAATGGATGGACTCTGACCTGCTATAAAGGTCACAAAATTCTCTTGACTATTTGGCTTTTATATTACAATTGGAATAAAAAGCTCATTATTCTGCTATTGTGGTTGTAAGTCACATGCTTTTTCATGTATGCTTTTTCATTGTATATTGGCCCATCGAAGACAATGTTGTTAACAGAGTATCCACTTAATAATAAATATGAATGTTTGAGTACCATGAAAGTAATTTGAGCTCCATGCCTAGATAAATCTGTACTGAGGTGTCCTTGAATATATACACTGAAGCCATATATTAGTATATTTCCCAGCAGACTATTAGTTTACTCACTGAAGGCATACAGATGTATCACAGGGCTGGTACTATTCAAGGGAGTGTAGAGAGGTCATCCATACTAAAATGGTTTTATACTCCAGCATATGTAAGACAATATATAAGATTGTTTGCAACCATGCAGTTAAAAATCAAACCAATCACTGTTAGCTTCTGAACAACCTGGCTGGTTGTCTGTGGTTCACAAAGTTCACTTCTGTATTTTGCTCTGGTTACTCAATGCCAAAAAACAAAAAAAAAGTGCTGACAGGAGTTGTGGAAGAGCTACAACAGTTCAAGGGGTGAGCCTGAAGTCTGTCCCCACAAAGGGGAAGGGCAACCTCCCTACGTTAGCAAGTCTGGTTTTTAACTGCATTCTTGGGTCTCAGTCTAGGAGAACTTTGTTACCCTGTGTTCCTTGACCAGGGAAACAACAGAAGGAGGGAGAAAGTGGGGAGGAGGGGAAGAGAAGGTCAAAAAAGAATTCTGATGTGTCTCCTACGTGTACCAAACACTCATAAGGAAAGAAGTTAGTATGTATGGGAAACAAGTACCAATAAAAACAGAGAACCAGCATCTTGTCCCGCCCCTGTGAGTCTCTGCCAGTGTCTGGATTGGACACACCTCACACACAGGCAGGAAGAACTGCTGGATCTCGAAGTGCAGTCTTCACCTGAATCCCACAGCCCTGGTCCAGTGAGGCAGCTGCCGCTGGCAATGGTGGCATAGTCCCAGAACTTTGAGAAGCTGAGGCAGGAGGATTGCAAGTTTGAGCCAACCCGGGCAACTTTGAGAAAGCCTATCTCAAAATAAAAAAATGAGCTAGGACTTGGCTCAGTGGAAGAGTCCTGAGTTAAAATCTCAATACTGGCCCCTCCCCCCAAAAGAAAGATGCAGCCCGAGAGCGTGACTTTTTAGGGGTCTGCTGTAGTCCTTCCCTTCCTCTTCTACCAGTGACACAGAGACAATGTTCACACGCATACATTTGCAGATATAGAAAAGTGTGTGTGTGCACGCACATGCACGTGGGTGTGCACATGCGCTTCTACTTCTCCTTTCTCTTCTGGTTGTATTTATTTTGATACCTATGTGCCCCACAACTTTTCTTAGGAGATTCCCTGGGCTCTCGGGCCAGAGGGCTCTGTTGGCTTCCTACGCTGCATACTAGCGAGGCGGCCCCAATAGTCCCTCATGCTTGAGTTCCGATGGTTTTGTTTGTTACCTGGGAAAAAGAGCATCTATGTCAGAAACCGAAGAGAGTATTGTGATAATGTGTCCGGTTATGTCTCAAATTTGGTTTACTTTCTGTTCCTTTTCTTTTCTCTGCCCCCTTTTAATAGTTTTGTTTTGTTCTGCCACCTTTTTTATCTTCACCCTGGTGTGTAATTCACATTCTGTTGGGGGCAAATGTGTTTGAAAATATTTTGACCTTGCAGAATATATTTAACAATTTTAAGTTTCTAATGAAGAAATCACGTATGAACTTTTCCTCTTCTCTGACAACAAATCTTGAAAAATCATAATGGATTTCCCCTTTCTCCAATATCTGAATCCTTCCCTTCAGTTGGGCACAGTCTTCTGGGGAAGACCTGCTGCAAGGCCGGGAACTCGTCCAGAAAAGCGCACATGCGCACAGACGGGGCATGAACCCCGCTTGGCCCACTGGACGCTCCGACGTGGTACCAAACCAACAGCGAGGATCTCACAATAGGATGGGGCCGGCAGATGAGCAGTACGAAGAAAGCGAGCCAGTGTAGGCCACAGCCGCACTGCTGCGGCGCAGTGCCCGGGGTGGGGTGTGAGGGTGGTCAGCGCAGGCCATGCCTTGTGGATCAAAGAAGTGAAAACAGGTCACAGATGTGTAAATATCGTATCTTTTCTCTGGTATGAGAAACTGATAATGTAAATGAGTTCTAAAACGTATGACTGATATTGTGAAATAGAAAATATTCAACGGGAATAGGGGGTAGGGCTAAGTAATGAGGGGGAAATATTTGCTGGTTAGAAAAAGGAAACACGGGCCGGGGAGTTAGCTCAGTGGTTCCGGCGCCTGTCTCGCAAGCGCAAGGGCCCGGGTTCCATCCCCGGTAACCACATAACAATACTGGGTGTGGAGACCCCACACCCAGCAGCAACCAGTACCACATACCACAGTGCCGGGCGTGGTGGCTCACGCCTGTAATCCCAGCACTCGGGAGGCAGAGGCAGGAGGATTGTGATGTGAGTTTGAGGCTGAGCTCAGGGCCAGCCTGAACCACAAAAGCGAAACCCTGTCTCAAAAAACCTAAAAAAAAAAAAAAAGAAAGAAAAGGAAACACAGCTTGTGTATCAAGGTGGTGAGGGGTTGTAGGGTGGGCAGGGGAATTGGAAAAATGAGTATTAAGTTGTGTCATATACTGGTACAAATTCTCAATGTTGAGTGTGATCATGTTGTATACATAAAATGTACCAATAAAAATTCAAATCTAAAAAAAAAATGTGAAGTTTGCCTGATGCCTGTCTAGCACCATTTCCCAGCTTTTGTGCCATTGTCTTGCAAATTCCTGCCTCCCACACAAAAGCGCCAAGCTATGAACCTTCTTTTGAGATTCCTCACTGCTTGGTCCTGTTTGAATTTTAAGGTGCGTGATCTGATTATTTAAAACACTTTATCTGCTGATGTTTGTTAGCCGATATTAGATATTAGTCCACCTGGAGGAACGGGCTTCACTTTGGCAGGTTCTTCACGTGCACAGCACATCACTTCTATCTCTCAGGACCCACCTTGGCCTCTCAGCCCAGTCCTTTGCTTTATTTCTCTTCTCTAATGGTGTCTCTTCTACTTTCACAATAGACCATTTTCCCTTTTTTAGGTTCCACATATGAAAGAAAACACATGGCATTTGTCTTTACTTAATGCAACGATCTCCATATCCATTACTTTTCTTGCAGGGGACATGGCCTGGTTCTTGTGTTACGACTAAATGATACTCCATCGTGTTTGTACATGACGTTTTCCTTAACTGTGCAGAAGATGATGGGCATCGATGCTACTTGTGTAATTTACCTATTGTTAATTGCACAGCAATAAGCAATGGTGTGAGTGTATCTGTAAAAGGCTGATTCAACTCCTGTACGTGTGCACGGAGGCTCCGATGGCGGCTGCATGTTTAGTTCTTGGAGGAAGCTCCGTACTGACTTCCATTGTGCTGTACTAGTTACATCCCCACAAATAGTGTGAGGGTCCTGCATCTTCTCCCGCCTCTCACCCTGACCAGCATTCAATTTATTACTTTTGTTGCTGTTATTTTGTTTTGCTTTTGGGTTCTGGAGATTGACACTAGGGTCTTAGCATCTTGATCCCTTTTGATTTTTTATTTTGAGACAGGGTCTTGCTAAGTCTCTAAGTTGCCCATGCTGAGCTTCAACTTAAGATCTTCCTGCCTCACCCTTCCAGCCTGCTGGGGTTACACTCATATTCTCAATGATAGCCAAGAGGTGATTATAGTGAAATAGAATCTCAATGTGTTCTGGTTTACATTTTCCTAATCATTAAAGATGTTGAATATGTTTCATAGACTGATTGGCCTTTTGCACTTCTTTGAGGAAGTATCTGTTCAGTTCATCTGCTCATTTATTGACTGAGTTGGTTGGTTTGATGTGTGTGTGTGTGTGTGTGTGTGTGTAGGATTTTGTTTTAGTTCTTTATATATTCTAGATACTAGTCCTCTGTTGCAAATGATCTTTTTCTTCTGCTCTATAAGTTGCTTCTTCACTTTGCTGTTTCTTTTGCTATGAAGAAGCTTTTTAATTTGATGTAACCCCATTCCTCGATGCTTGCTATTACTGCCTGAGGTACTGTTTTCTGTGGATAAGTCTTGATTCATTTCCTCTAAGTCTTCCTGATCTTAGTTTGCAAATCTGTTTGCAAATCTCATATTTCCTGCTAAGATCTCTGAAGCACTTTGAATTAAGTTTCATAGAGGATGAGAGATAGGGGTCTGCAGCTTCCATCTTTTGCGTATTGTTTATACTTTTTCCAGCACTGCTTGTTAAAGAGGGTGTCTTTTCTTCAGTGTATGTTCTGTCCCCTTTGTCAAGATCAGACAGCACTGTGAATTTGTTTGTTTCCTCTACTCTATTCCACTGGTCTATGTGTTTATTGACATACCAGTACCATGCTGCTTTTGTTGTGATTATGATATGGTATATTTTGAAATTGAACATTTGATGTCTCTTGCCTTACTTTCTTAGTTCAAGATTGCTTTGCCTATTCTAGGTCATTTATGTTTTCATACGAATGTGCAGGTTATTTATTTATTTTGGCTCTTTGAAGAATATCACTGGTATATATTTACATTAAATCTGTAGATTGCTTTGGGTAATGTGACCACTTAAATAATATTAATTTCATTAATCTATGAATAGAGGAGGTCTTTCCATCGG